>CM066035.1:334128046-334403149 GCA_033557465.1 Ichthyophis bannanicus
CTGAGCCCCTCAAGCAGCAAAGGTACACAGGAAAGCAGCAACAAGGGACTGATCCTAAACTTGGCTAGGAAGTACGGTCGCATCGCATGGGACTCCTGCGAGGTGGAGATTTATAATGATTTATCCTCGGGGACGCTGGAGAGGCGGTGGGGACTGAAAGAAGTTACCGCGTTCTTGCGGGGGAAAGGACTGCGCTATCGTTGGTTGTTCCCCTTTGGCCTGCTGCTCACTGTCAACGGCGTCTCCCGGAGAGTCAGAGGAGCGGAGGAGGCCTGGAAGGTTTTGACAGAGCTAGGATGTGAACATCTTCCCAAGCCTGCGGCTGGAGGGGAGCCCAGGGAGGACCGTGGAAAGGAGCGGAGAACATCGCAATGGAAGAGAGCCGGTGAAAAAGGAAAGCGGCTTAAACGACTTTCCCAAGGGGTGTCTGAGGGGAGCCTTGTAGCCCCCACATGAACAGTACAAGAGAGTGGAGGGTGAACTGGCTGTGGTGGGATATTCATGTGAGACTCAATGTATGTGGGGGTGATGAATTGGGGGAGGCGGGTTGCATGAGATCTGGGATGGTGGCTGGGGTGGAGGTGGGGGATGTGGTGATATGCAGGGCCAGGGATGGCACTAAGGGAGGGAGTCGGGATAAGACATGACTCACATGGAAGTTTGTCTGGGCTAGGGGATGGTTCGGGGAGGGGAGAGGAGGGGGGAGGGAGGGGGGTCCTGGGGGGGGTAGGGATGGAGCCCCTGTTGGTTGGGAAGGGCGGGGTGGAGCTTGGGGTGACGTAGGGAGATGCTACGCGTTGGATCTCTCAATGTGAAGGGGCTGAACTCTCCACGGAAGAGGCAGCAACTCTTCAGAGAAATTAAGGATAATAGGTGGGATGTGATTTTGGTACAAGAAACACATCTCCGGGGGAGTGAGATATACCGATTAAAGCACTATGGGTATCCGGAGCAATTTTTTTCTTGTGTTCCAGGGGGAGGGCGGAAGCGGGGGGTTGCAATTTGTTAAAACGGGGGGTAGGGATACAGGTGGGGAATTGGTTTAAGGATGCGGAGGGGAGAGTGGTGGGGATAACTGGGCGGTGGGGACTGGAGGAGATTACTATTGTCTCGGTGTATGCTCCTAATGGAGACCAGGGGAGCTTCTGGGCCTCCACCAGGAAACTGTTGGACTGGGAATCCCTGGGAAAGGTGGTGTTGGGGGGAGACTTTAATTGCACGCTGCAGGACGGATGTGATAGGAACCCCAGGGGATGGGAGGGGCGGGGGTCCAACCAGAAAGGGCTTAAACAGTTAATGGCACAGCATAATCTAGTGGATGTGTGGCGTAAACGGCATCCTTTGGGCCGAGAGTATACTTTCTTTTCCGCACCCCATACTTGTTGGAGTAGGATCGATATGATCATGATGAGTGAGGAATGGATGGTGGTGGTGCTTGAGGCGGAGATTGTCCCGGTGGTCTGGTCTGATCACAGTGCGGTGGTAGTGGGGGTGGGTAGTAAGCGGCAACTGGGTACCCGGTTCTGGCGCCTGAATGAGAACCTTTTGAAGCACGAGATGGTGGTAGCGGATATTAAGGGGGCGATACGGGAATATCTCGCTCTGAATGATACCGGACAAGTTCGGGATGTTATGGTGTGGGGGGGGGGGGGTTGAAGGCCTATATCCGAGGGCGGTTCCTCTATTGGGGGGGCGCGGCTGAAAAAGGAACGGGGGCGACGGGCAGAAGAGTTGAAGGTTGCAGTGAAGGAAGCTGAACGAGTGTTTCGTGAAGTGGGATCGCGGAGAGCCCGGAAATCTTTGGAGCGGGTGCGTGGGGAACTGCAGGCTTTGCAGGTCGATAAGATCGCATTTGACCTGCAGTGTGTGCAACAGTTATATTATGAATTTGGGGATAAAGCAGGGCGTTTGTTAGCCCGTAAGCTGAAGAAACGGCAGGGGGCCTCCATGATCTACCAAATCAGGGAGCGGGATGGGGGGGTGTTCTGGGAAGAGCAGGCGGTCAGGCGGCGATTTGAGCAATTCTACCGGGAGTTGTATCGGCGGCAAGAAGGGGTGGAGGTTGAGCATATTCACTTGTATTTGGCGGGTTTGGAGATGCCTCGCCTGGGGGAGGCAGCACGGGCAGGATTAGAGGGGGCTTTGACCGAGGAGGAGGTTGGTAAGGTAGTGAGGGGAGTACAGGGGGGTAAATCGCCAGGACTAGATGGGCTTCCAGGGGTCTTTTATAAGCAGTTCTGGGGAGAGGTGAGGGGGCTTATGCTGAGAGTCTTTAATGGGATGCTCGCAAATGACGGGGAGCTCACTCCTGAAATGCTAACAGCAGGGATCTCGATCTTGCTGAAACCCGGGAAGGACCCTCTGGAATGTGGGTCTTATAGACCAATTTCTCTGCTTAATGTGGATGTCAAGATCTTAGCAAAGGCTTTAGCCGATAGACTCGCTCCATGGCTCCCTGGGTTGGTGCGGGAAGATCAGACAGGGTTTATTATGGGGCGGCAAACGGGGGATAATGTTAAGAGGGCCATAGAGGTAATTGAAATTGCGAGAGCGAAGGACGAGGAGTGTATTTTAATGTCCATTGATGCCGAAAAGGCATTCGATCGGGTGCACTGGGACTTTGTTTGGCAGGTGTTAAGGAAGATAGGGTGTGGGCCGAATTTCCTACGGTGGGTGGAGGGACTGTATAACGGACCGAGGGCTCGGGTGAAGGTTAATGGCAGTTACTCCGCGGACTTTGAACTGGAGAGGGGAACCCGGCAGGGCTGCCCCCTATCCCCGTTGCTGTTTGCCCTTGCGGTCGAGCCCTTGGCGCAACGGATCCGGGTTAATGAGCGGATAGGGGGGATTTGGGCGGGAGGGGTAGAACATAAGATTTCCTTATATGCGGATGATATTTTATTATATATTCGTCATCCGGTGGGAAGCTTGGTAGGTATTATGGAGGAGGTGGAGGGATATGGCGGGGTGGCGGGGTTTAAGATGAATGTCGACAAGACGGAGGTATTGAATGTCTCGGTCTCCAAAGGGGTGGAACAACGCTTGAAGAACAAGTACCCGTTTCGTTGGGTCTCGAAGTCGCTGGGGTATCTGGGGGTGCAGATCCCCGGACGGTATGACGAGTTATATCGGGTGAATTATCCCAAGGTATTGGGGGAATTGTATAGAGATTTAGATTGCTGGATGAATGCGGAGGTCTCCTGACTTGGTAGGATCGCAGGGGTAAAAATGAATATTTTGCCCCGCATATTGTACTTTTTTCAGGTACTTCCCGTACGGGTCCCAGATAGGGTGCTCCGAGTACTGCAACGGAAAGTGTTTCAATATATATGGAAGCGTAAGCCCCCGCGAATAGCGAAGGATGTGCTGTATGCGGATAAGAAGGAGGGGGGTTTGGGGGTTCCTAATTTCCGGGATTATTACCGAGCGGCGCAGCTGCGGCATGTTATGGATTGGAGGGAGAGGGGTGGGGTTAAGATGGGTGTCCGGGTTGAGAAGGAATATGTGAAAGGGGGAAGGTTGGTGGCGTGGTTATGGGGTGAATGGGAAAGATCGGCGGGAATTGGGGGTGGGGTCCCCGGCTATGCGGCAGGTGGCAGCGGTGTGGGATGAGGTCAGGGCGCAAGGTAGTATAGGTGGTGTGCGGCAGTTTTCCCTGGCAGCTCCCTGGCGGGGGGTTAAGGTGTTTCGACCGGGGTGGGAAGGGGGCGTTTTTGATGATTGGTCCCGTCGGGGGCTGGAGTGCTTTTTTCAGCTGATGGATGGGGATGAGCTGATGAAGTTTGGGGAGGCGCAGGAGAGCTATGGGCTTCAAGAGGTGGACCGATATGCTTTTACTCAGGTCCAGTCTTTCCTTCGGGGGAGGAAGGGTAAGGGGGACCTGGTGGCAGCTTTGACAGAGGTGGAGGCTGTGTGGGTCGGGATGAGGAATACTAGGGGGATGATATCTGCTCTGTATAAGGGGTGGGTTAGGTTAAGGGCACCAAGTTTAAATATATGCTGGATTGGGAGAGGGATCTGGGGGTGCAATTTGAGGAGGTGGACTGGCGGGGGATATGGGATCAGTTTAAGAAGACCCCTATATCGACCCGCATACGGGAAAACAGTTATAAAATTTTGATGAGGTGGTGGTATACCCCTGAGAGATTGCATAAGATGTACCCAGGCGTCTCTGCTGCATGTTGGCGGGATTGTGGAGGGATGGGCTCCTTTTGGCATATTTGGTGGGAATGCCCGAAAATTCAGTTATTCTGGATTCAGATACGGGAGTGGATCCGGGCTAGACTAGGGGAGGCGCTTGAACTGTCCCCGGGTTTGTTCCTGCTGTCCTGGGGGGGGAGCTTCAGGTAGGGGGACGGGGCGAGGGGTGGTAGCATGCCTTTGTGCGGCGCGCGGCACTGTAGCAGCGGCTTGGAAGCGCAAAGACGCGCCGGGGATGGGTGAGTTCGAGGGGCGCTTGCATCATATTCTGTTAATGGAGAGATTAACAGCAGCGCGGACAGGACAGAGGGGTAAATTTGACGTAAAATGGGGGGAGTTATGGCGGGGGCTATATCCAGAGGGAGGGGAGGTAGGGGGGAACTCGGGGTAAAGGGGGGGAAGAGGGAGGGGGGATGAGGGGAGGGGGGAACGGGAACTCTATCTGTTTTATTTTGGGGGGGGGGGGTTGACGTTCCTGATGTATATGGTGTGGTTATGTCTCTAATGGTTATGTTGATTGTTTTGGTTGAAATTTAATAAAAGATTTAAATTTAAAAAAAAAAAAAAAGCTAGTGCCAATAAGAGCCGAGACAGCACAGCTCTGAAAGCTGCTCAGATTAGAAACATTCTTACCAAATGCTTTGAACCAGACATAAAGGCTGTAGTGAAAGGTTTAAGTAAGAACCAGCTTCCTGCCTTAGAAAAAGACACTGCTAATGAGAGGGACGACTTCTTACGGCAGCTGCAAGAAGTTATCCACGAGTTGCAGTCTAAAAGTTCCCCAAAGCAGCAGCTACAATGATTACAGTGAGGATATGATTATTGACCCAGAAAACAAGTCTGATATATCGGAGAGTTGTGAGATGAACTGTTCTCTGTGTAAGATTGACCATTTGGACTTACGTTAAAAGCCAACTTTGTATGAGGAAAATACAAAGTTGTTCTGCCTGTTTATTTGCTGTGAAGAAACAGTTTATTACCTGCTTTGTTTTCTGACTTTAATTTGCTCCTGATTTCCTATTGTTTTGCCGTGCCATGTTTTGAGCCATTGAACCCATGTGCAAGGGAAGAATCCCCAAAGAAAAATTTATCTGTTTAAAAAAAGGACCCTCGTGCCACAACACATTTGTTGAATAGCTACTTAAACTACAACTCCCAGCAACCCTTGCTGCTATAGTAGTTAATAAAGACGCTTGAAAACATATAAGAGGTCGCCCATGCCATAGAGCCATCGGCCCTAGGCGGGGGAACTGGACAGTATACATATATATCTGACTTTGAAAGATTTGTTACTGTCCATATTAATGCTGTTCCAGCATACCATAGCGTTTTAATGGACAGCCAATTTTTATGGTAATTAGAAACTACCTTCTTTTACCGTAACCTTTCCGGTTACGTTGCATCTGAAGCTCTCCATGTAAAGTCATTATCCTAAGTGACATCACTTAGGGAAGACATTACTGATCTTCAAGAAATTGGAGGCTATACCGCCTACCACAAATGTTTCTTTCTTTCATTTGGATAGAGGGGTCTTAAAGACCCATCCTTTTTCTGCAAACCAGTCAGATTTATCTCCTCTCTTTCCTAGAGCCTTATTCTGCTCCAAGGACAAAGAGCTTCAAACTGTGGCCTACAGAAGCTTTTGCTTCTCCTCCAAAGTCCAGCCTTATTAAACTCCCCCAGTTTTTCTTCTGGGATTAGTTCTAGCCATTAAGGCTTCTGACCTCTGCCTGTATTGCAAAATTTATTTTCCTCTCCTTCACAGTGAGGTAATTTCTTTGAGGATAATGTACTGGCTCTTAGCACCAGACCATATTACCCTCAACAAATACTTTCGCAATACTTGAGTAAGGTCCACATTCGAAAATTGGAATTCAATTTTTACTAACATTTATTATCTACACAAGGACTCCCCTCTAGACGCCTTGTTTAGTCAAGCTGTTCCACAGCACACCCCTTTTAATTCAACTCCTACCCTCCATCCCTTGGATGCCTGAGGTTCTGGAAAATAGCATGGCCCATCTATTAGATTTGCAACATGCTGGGACCTCCTCCAGGCATCTCTAGCTTGGGAGTCCCCATATGTGAAGACTCATTCCTGCTTGTTCCTGGAGATAGCACAGTTACTTACCTGTAACAGGTGATCTCTGGGAACAGCAGGAATAAGTCTTCACAACCCACCCACTTCCCCTAGAAGTTGTTCTCTCTCTCTCTCTCTCTCTTTCTCTCTAATTTGTCTACTTCCCTCCTTCGGTCTCAGCTACAAACCCAACTGATGAGAGGGAAGTGAATGGGCGGGAAGGCAGCACGCATGCGTGTGGGATGCTCCCAAAGGCTTTCTTTTTGGACGCTGGGGAGCGTTCCTGCGCAGGCTCCGTCGGTACCGACGTACCCATATGTGAAGACTTATTCCTGCTGTTCCCAGAGATCACCTGTTACAGGTAAGTAACTGTGCTTTCTCCTCCTCTCTTACATGAATACCATGTATGCCAGGATTCTCCTGACCAAACAGAAAGCAGGAAACCACGTCAAACTAGGCACACAGTCAGAGAACGTGATGAGATACCAAGGACAGGAACATGTGTCAATGAAACTTTATTAACAAAACAGGCACAATTCTGCCAAACCAAATTTGCCAACCTGACACAGGCCGTGTTTTTTGAATACGTCTTCTGGGGTGAAGGCAAACTAAAAACAATAAAAACCATCAAAAATAAATAAATGAATGAAAAGTAAAATATCAACATAAATATCATACACTCAAATGAACAATTGCATCTAATGTACATAAAAATACATATTAAAACAGAAGTGTGGAATGCTATTTAAAACCTTAAATATAAAAACATCATCAGTGATAATAATCAAATAATTATTCAAAATAAGGAACATAAGATTACATAAAAATATAAACACATAAAACCTTACCAATATACCTCAAATGTTCTTCACTATCTATAAAAACAGGGAATGAAAAGAGAGGAACAAAAGAGAAGGAGTGAGTCCAAAACAGGGGAGACATTTTTTAAGCCCAAAACATCCATAAAATATAAGGCATATGTATTCTTTGAAACTATAATATAAAGGGTTTCAAAACACCATAATGTTAAAAAAGGAGGGAACATGTAAGCAGGAAACCACGTGTGGGATAAAATGCGGTTTAAAAAAAGAGAGGAAACCACGCAATAGAAAGTATCACAGTGAGAATGTGTCATTTCAAAGCAACCATGTTGAATAGCTCAAAATCCGCGGTCATCTCTATATTAACGAAACGAGCACAGTGGAACAGAAAATATAAAACCATTTAAAATTCCACGTGTAAAACATCCATGAGTGATTATAACCTACACCGAGACCGAAGAAATTAAAAACCACTGCAAATTGTATTACTTACAAACAGCAGTCTCATTGGTGTACCTTGTAGCGATCCCTTTTTTATTTCAGAGTTCTTCCTGACAGCGGTACTTCTATTTTGATTGGTATGTTTACTAACTTTTGCAAACTTGGATTAGTTCTTCTCCCCCCCCCCCTTTTTTTTCCTTTCTGGAGTCAGAATGACGTTCGTTTGCTTTATTTTAGCTTAACACGAGGTACACCAAGGTATAAAATGCGGTTAAGTCAATGTTCCCACTCTGCCTTCCCTCTGCTCCCGTTCCCCCCCTTTACACATACCATGCCATACCCATACACACCCCTCCCCACTCATACATTACATCCCTTCAGTCCATTTTAGCCATTTTTGACTCCCTAAAGTCATTTCTCTCAGCTCATCTTGGCTCAGGTACTGCTGGACTCTCTTCAGTGTTCTTCCCGTCCATTTGCCATTTTCCTCTGCTTTGCAGTCTGTGTTCACTCCCAGATACGCGGGACCACCCTGCCAGTCTCTTTCCCTTTTGGATCATGTTCTGTCCATCTCCATGCTAGTCGGCACCCCAGACCAACCAGCCTGCCTCATCGCCTGCAACGTGGCGTTTACTGACCGTGCAGAGGTTGTAATTCAATCACTTGTGAACTGCAGGCCCACTGGACATAGCCATCGATAGCCAACATTTTCTTCCTGGAGTCTTTCCGTGATGGCCTGGTAGGCCCACCTTTTTTGTAGCATTATGAGATAGAGGTCCCCAAAAACTTGTAATTCGTGGTTCTCCCACTTGAGCTTTCCTAATTTTGTCAGCCAAGAGAATGGCCTCTTTGGTGGAGAACTCGTGTAGGTGCACTACAATGTCATGCGGCCTCCCCTTCTATCAAGTGCACGGTGGGCCCGTTCAATTTTAAAGCATAACTCAGATTTGTCTAAGCTCGCTGCTTGTGCAACCCTCTTGTAGACCCTCTTAGCTAAAGATTTGCAATTTATGTTGCCCTCGGATTCAGGGATCCCCTCGTATTCTGAGATTAGCTTGCCTTGAACAATTTTCAAGATCCTCGAGTTTCAGCACTAATTCCTCTTGTGCACCCCTGAGGACACAGTTCTGTTGCTGGAGGTCCTGTAACTGGTCTTTCAGCTTGTTCTCGGACACCTCCACCTGTTGGCCTAGTTCTGGAGTAAAGTGTGAGGAGGCTGTTGCAGGCTGAGAAAAAGAACTGGTAGGAAAAGCAGGAACTGGGGGCACTGAAGTAGAGGAGTGCAGAAGCAGCACAGCACCAGTAAGACAGTCAGAGATAGAATCTGTCTGAAAAGTGCTAGTGTGCATGTATGTACCTGACGTGTGGGGTGGATGAATGCATGTGTGTGTGTGTGAAGTACAACAGAGTGCATGCATGTGTATATGTTTCTGTGTCTCTGATGGAAATAGTCTCATATAAATAGAGTTTCCCTTTGAAGATTTCAGCTGGAGTGGAGAAGTCCATTGGTACAAATGTGGAGGAGTGGGATACGTGTTTTAAAATAGGGGATATTTAGGCATCCCATATGATTTCAGGGACAAATCCTTAAAATACCGGACTGTCCCATATAATATGGGATGGTTGGTCACTTTACAGTAGTGATGATATTGCAATGCCTGAGAAGATGGGGAGAGGGGGTAGTGCTGTTTGTTTTTCTAGTAGCTATGGTGCTGTGCTGCCTGCCCTATTATTGAAGTTATGAAGCTTCCTTCCCTTTTCCTTTCCGAGTTGGCCTCTACATTTCCATTTGCAGAATCTCTTTGCAGTGACTATATGGTAGTACTGTAAATTCAGTGTTTTAAAAAAAAAAAAAAGTACATAGCAAATTCAGGTGCACAGGAGATGCGTTGAGTATCAGAGTTTAAAAAAAGAGATTATTTTCTTAGAAAATGTTTTGCTTTTTCCTGCTTGAATTTTTATACTGAACTTGGAACTCACGAACGCTGAGTTTCATCATGCTTAAGCCTTGCCACCTTCATAGTGAATTTTTAAATAATCCTCTCTTGGGTGTTCCAGAGACCGCTTGCTTGTTCCAGGGCTGGCCCAACAACTAGGCAAAGTAGGTGGTCGCCTAGGCAGCAGCTTCTGTGGGGGGGGGCGGGGGGTAGCAGAAGAGTAGCTACAACCAAAGCAAAGCATTGGGTCCTGGTAACCACACAAACTGTTATCAATATGCACTTTTACCTACTGGAAGAATGGGCATATGCAAATAGTCCATTTACTTTTGTAAGTGGCTTTTTGAAAATCTCCCTCATTATGCATGTATTTAAAAAAACAAAGTTTAATATTTAAAAGTGTGATATCCAAATATGGGGTTTTATATGATTGTTCTTTGAGGGATGGTGTTGAGATAATTACAATTGAGAATAATAATCAGAATCTTGGGGGGGGGGGGTATGCTAGAGGGTCTAAAAACTAATTGCGAGAGGAGCACAAGGCTGAGGTTTCGCCTAGGGTGCCCAGTACCCTTGCACCAGCCTTGATTTAGTCTTTGTTGTAGCTTTCCCTAGAAGCAAGTAAGCCTGCTTTTTGCTGTTCCCTCCCAGTACAGGATTCTCTGTATGTCATGCAAATTTCACCATTCTCAAGGGCAGATTTAACAAGCTTTCTCTCAGTAAAAACCAAATAGGAGAAAAGCCTTATTTATTTAATTTATTTATTTAGCAATGCTTCTAAACCGCTTTTCACCAGGTCAAAGCAGTGTACTAGAACATTAATTTATATATATGGGTTATTTGTTGACATACACTAGTAGTGTAGGATATTAGCTTTTGTACATTCGACTCAACTTATATACAAATTTGAGGGAGGAGGGGGAGTTGTGTATATTCGGCTTAAAATATATACAAATTGGAGGGGGAGTTATGTGGTGGGTTCAAAATGTTCAGTGAACAGCTGGGTCTTTAGGAGTTTGTGGAAGGCGTAGAGATCCATGGTGTTCCTTATTTTGTCAGGGAGTGTGTTCCAGACTGTTGGTGCGTGGAGCTCAAATGATCTTGCGAAGGTTTGTTGGTTGCTTTTTGTTTTTGCATGGGGGGTGATGGATGTGTTCTTCGTGGACTGCTGGATTCAAAAGTTTGGAGTAAGGCTTGTAGGTATGATGAGGGGTGGCAGCGGATGGCTTTGTGGGTCAGAAGGAGAATCTTGTATTTGATCTGGCTGTTTAGGGGGAGCCAGTGTAGCTGTTTCAGGATGGGTGTGATGTGTTCTTGTTTTGATGCTCCTTGTGAGATGCACGCTGTTGTGTGTAGGGCTATGCGTAGGGGTAGCTGAGTGGACTATGGCAGGTCTTGGTAGATGGAGTTGCAGTAGTTGAGGTGTGGGGGGATTAAGGCCTGGAGCACAAATCGGAAGTCCGGTAGTTCAAGGAGTAGGCACAGATGCTGCAGGGCTCTGGCCTTGCGATAGATTGCTCTGGTGGTCTTGTTTACTTGTGATTTGAAGGAGAGATGTTGATCCAGGATGATGCCGAGATATTTCACTTCAGATTGGACTTTTACTTGTGTGTTTAGTGTAATGGAGCTTAGGGGTGTGAATGTGTTGTCTTTGGTAATGAATATAATTTCTGTCTTCTTGTAATTAAATGACAGGTAGTTTTGTCTTTAGCCTTTGGGAGTCTTCTGAGAAGCATTGTAGGAGTTTTGTGAATGTAGGTTGTTTTGGTTTGAATGGCACGTAGAGCATTATGTCATCAGCATAGATGTGGAAGTGGATGTTGTGTGATTTGATGATTTGGCAGAGAGGTTGTAGGTATATGTTGAAGAGAACAGATGGAGCCTTGTAGTACACCTTGCGTTTGGAGATAGGGGGTGGATATAGTAGTTTCCAGTTTTATTTGTTGTCTGTTGGGTTAAGTAGGATTGGAACTGTTGTAATACAGTGTTTTGGATTCCAGTGGATTGCAATCATTGAAGGAGGATGGTATGGTTGACTGTCGAAAGCAGTGGAGATATCTAGGAAGACCCAGGATGTATCCTTGTTGTGATTTTGAATTCCTCTTATGAGCATGGATTCTGACTCCATGGTGGGGTCAGAATTCATGTTGCTTGGGGTCAAGGATAGCATGATTGTGGATGTGGTCCTGGAGCTGCTGTTGGGCAGCTTTCTCAACGATTTTCAGTGCAAAGGGAATGTGGTGATTGGTCTGTAAGATGCTAGGTCCATGGGGTTGAGGTCGGGCTTCTTCAGAGTTGGATGTATGGAGGAGAGTTTTAGGCAGTCAAACATTTGTCCTTGGTGTAGCATTGTTTGAATGATTCTTGTGAGTATGGGGCTGAGTTTTTGTTTGGCTGTTTTGATCCATGCTACTGGGCATGGATCGAGGGGGGAGGTGGTTATGTTGAGAAATGAGATGATTGATTGTATGTTGTCTTTGCTGATGTAGTCGAAGGAGGACCAGCTGTTGGGGGGGGGGGGGCGTTGGGGGGGTGGCGGAGTGGGCTGAGGGTAAAGATGTTTGTAGTGGTTGGCTAGATGTTGGAGGCTTATGGTAATGTCTAGAGTGTTGTTGATAGGTGCTTTTGTGTTTTATGATGTCAAAGAGTTCTCTAGAATGATTGAGAGATCCATTGATTAGTTTGGTATGGTATGTTCATTTGGCGTTGTCAGTTGCAGCACGGTATTCATCCAGTAGTTCCATGTAGAGATTGTGGTCAGCATTGGTTGGGGATTTATGCCATTTTTACTTGAGTCTTCGCAACTGAGTTTTATGATTTCTGAGGTTTGAAGTGTACCAAGGAGTCGTGGTTGCCGCTTTTCCAATGACGTGGTTCCAGTTGGTTGTACGTACATTTATGTCATTTGATTATATTTTCAGCTGAAGGAGAATGTAATTGAGGAAGTCTTCTTTGTTGAATTGACTAAATCGTCTCCTTGTTGGAGGGAGTGGTTTGTTGTGGCATTGAGCAGCAAGGAGAAGCTTATTAGGCTGTGGTCTGATCAGGGTACTGGGAGGGCATGCAGTATGTGTGGGGCATTTATTTGTGTTGTATGGTTGCTTATGTAGACTAGATCAATCATGTTCCCCTTGTCATGTCTGGATGTTTGGATGATTAGGGAGAAGGTCATGGCTTCTAGCAATGAGGCGGTGTATTTGGGTTGGACTGAGGGGAGATTGAATTCACCCAGTAGGAGGAAATCCTTATTTGATTTGGTGTTCTCAATCACTTTTTCCAGTATGTTTGATAGATCTGTGGCAGAGGTGGTTGGGTTCTGTAGGTTAGGCATAATGTTAGCTGCTTGTTTGTTATGGTGACGGTATCTGTATCTTCAGTGCTTTCAGCAGAGTTGAAATGGAAGTGAAGGTGCAATTTGGCTATAATTAGTACTACTCCTCCTCTTCGGTGTGATCTTGGGGCAGGGAAAGAGGTTGTATCCATGTGGTGTCAGCTGGTTCATCAGCACTGTGTCTGTCGGAGAGCCTGGTTTCTGTTACGCAGAGTATGTCCAGGTGGTAGGTTGTGAGGAGCTGTCTGATGATGGGGATTTTGTTTCTCACTGAACGGGTGTTTATGAGAGTGCATTGCAGCGTGTGCGTGAAAGTTACGAGAACTGTGGTGGTTTGAGAGTGTTCATTTCTGATTGGTATGTTTATGAGGTCTTATGCATTCCGTTGCCTGGTTTGGTGATGGAGTGCATTCGTTAAGTGGTGGGTGCAGGTTCTGCATGGTGGCAGTTGGTTAGTAAGGAGTTGGGAGGCATTTGAAGCAGAGGCTAGTAAGAGGAATGCCATTAGAGTGTATATGGTCGCATATAGTGGCAGCAGAGTGTTGGTATGTTTGTAGGTTGTTCCACTTGCTGGGATGCTTTTTCTCTGGAGTTGTTTGTTTGCTCAGCTTGGCAATATGGTATGGAATCTAGTCTGTGTGGATGGCTGGTGTCTCGATTGAAGGGGGTTTGTGTTCTGTGGTGTAGCCATCTGGGTTTGTAGAGGGTATAGTCTGTTTCTGTTCTGGTCCCTGCCGAAGGGGAAGGGACCACCTGGAAGGTGGTGGGAATAAGGAGGGACTGTCGGTGAATGATGATGCCTCTTGGGAGGCGGAGCTTACCGGCAGCTCTTTTTGTCTGCTGCAGTTTCTTGCCATTATTTGTGAGCTCTCTGGGTAGTGGAAACTGGAGGCAGCTGGGGCCGGAGGCTGCAGGAGACGAGTGGAAGAGCTGTTCTTTTGCTGACCTCACATGAGGTCTGTAGAAATCAGGCTCATGGAACTCCTGTTGTGTGGCAACTTAAAGCATTCTGGCTTTCACTTTTGGCTTATTCAACCACACCTGAACAGATGAGAAGTCCTAAGCCATACTTTTTTGTTAAAAACAACCAATGCTTTTTTTTATTATTTTTAAAGCTTAAAAGGGAAAAATGGAATAAGTTAAATAGCTATGCGCTAGGAGTCATAACATATTGTTTGTAAACATAAGCAATAATTTTTATAGTCTTTTCTTTTAATCAAGGTTCCCAAGCATTTCCTAGATACAATCACGTCTTAAAAGCAGCAGGCATTCAGCCACCTCCAGAGTGGTGGCACGCTTTTTTCTAGAGCTATGTGCCATAGTACTTATAAAGCAAAACAGAGCATTGATAGCTGGGCATCCCGAGGCATAGGAATGGGACTGCTGGGTCCCACATCCAGCTTTAGAACCTGTGAGTTATGATCTCTCTCCCCATCTCACACCCCCTTATCCTTTACTTTTACTGTCTGTGTGCCCAGAAGTATACCAAAGCAGATGTACTCTTTTTCTTCAGGTGGCGTGACAGCCCTGTGTTGGGACCCAGTCCAGAGAGTTTTATTCTCTGGCAGTTCAGATCATTCCATTATTATGTGGGACATAGGAGGAAGAAAAGGGACAGCCCTTGAACTGCAAGGACACAAGTAAGTTGGGAAGAAGTCCTCTTTTTTGTTTAACAGCGTAAGGGAGAAAGTGGAATGTGGAAGGGAAGCCAACCATTCTGTTTTCAGATGTGCATGGATTGCTTGAGCCAGGGGTCCTGCTGCCTGCTTATCTCACAGCTGCCCACCTATTGATTAGGGCAGTTTCTGCATCCTTAAAGGTCCAGAATAAGTGTGCTTTTCCATGCCCATAAAAGGGGCATTTCTAAGGTGTTCCTGCTGGAGACTTGTGCACACAGCTAAAATAACGCAGGACTGCAAGAAATTCTGTAAAACGTGCATACACAAAGATGTAGATTGAATTGCTTTATGGTACAGTGTAAATGTAAAAATACAAATAATTAAAATAAATTATTTTTGGCACACCTGTAGAATATTTGTTTAGTATACAGTTGAAATATTTCATTGTTTGCTTTTAGTTCAACTGGAATCGGATCCATCTAAACTATGATGCCATGAGCTTTCTTTTACAATTCTCTGTGGCCCACAGCCACGTGTCCTTATTATTCCCCTCACCTCTCCTCTTTCACCCATTCAGAGGTACCACACTGCAGTTCCTCTCTAGCATCCATATAAATATAATCTTACTAAAGTCAGAAGTTGTCATTTTCAGCACCCACGTCGGAGGCAGGTTTAGGAATCCATTCCAGGTCTCTTGTTTAAGCCACTGAGTCATCAGACTGGTGCCATATTTTTTTAAAATTTATTTATTTAATGTCTCTTTCTATACCGCGCTATTCCCATCAGTGCGGTTTACATTTAACAGAACCTTATACAATGCAGTCAGGCTACATTGTATTTCCAATGAAACAGGAGATAGAACTTGGACCTAACGGGGGTAACTTTCTACAAAATTATTTACACTAATAAATATTGTACATACTGATATTTACATAGCGTTGCACCTAAGAGGCTAGCTGTTCTATGGCGTGCTGGGTGTGGTGTTAGAGAGGTCTTGGTGATTGGGGTGGCTGTTTGCGAGCTGTTGTCTGCGTAGTGTCTTATGAATAGGTGGTGCTTCAGCGCCTTCCTGAATTGTGCTAGGTCAGTGATTGTTCGAATGGCTGTAGGGAGGGCATTCCAGCATCTGGGTGCATAGAGCATGAACGCCCTATTGGATGTTGCCCGGGTGCATTCCGTTTTTTCCTTTGGAATTAGCAGAGTATTGAGAGCTGCGGTTCTTCTGGATCTGTTCGGGGGGGTGAATTAGCTAGGTAATGGAGGTGGAGGGTTGGTTGTTTATGGCCTTGAAGGTCATTACTAGGATCTTGAAAGATAGTCTGCCGTGGATTGGTAACCAGTGAAGATTTTTTAGGATTGGTGTAATGTGGTCCGTTCTTGAGGTTCCGTATAGAATTCTGGCGGCTGCATTCATTGCAAGCTGGAGTGGATTCAGCGATGCTTGTGGGAGCCCATATAGAATTGCATTGGCATAGTCAAAGTGTGGGATTATGAGGGCTTGATAGACTGTTCGGAAGTCATCTGGGTCGAGTAGTGGTCGTAGATACCGTAGTGCCTGTACTTTATGGTATAGTGTCTTGACTGTGTTTCCAATGTGGGTTTTCATATAACTTTTCTAAGTCACTGACTACTTATGGAAGGCTCCTCCCCCCTTAATTATGCACTTTTGAGCAGGCAGCACATTCAGTTGAGAAGAACCATCCAAACTTTGTGCACATTTTTGGCAGTTGAAATTATTTTCTGTGCATTTTGAAGAAAGCACGTCAAAGTCTAAAGGGGGGATTACGCATGATTTTTGCCCCTAGTACAGTATATGTTAAATGGCAGTACTGTGTGCTGTTTCACCATAACTTATTTTAGTTTACTTAATATGTGTTGCATAGTAATAAGATGCAAATACATGCAAAATACCTCATGCAGATCAAAAAACACAGCTTGTGTTGAACGTCACAAGTTGTATTATTCCAAGACAGAATAATGCCAGCTCAAAGCTGGCCTTACTTTTCCTGGCCCGGAGCATTGGGTTACTAACATATGGTCCAATGCTTGTGGCTTCCATCTTAAAGGGGGCTTTCTAAAGATCCCTGGAGCCCCCCTCCCCTGTGATCATTCTAGACTCCAGAGTTCCCTCTTCACCCCAAAGACACACCCTCCCCAGTAGGCTCCCCAGGCCTACCTCAAGCCATCATTAGTGGTCCAGAGTAGTGGTGCACCAAGGGCGGGGCAGTAGGTGCAGCCCTCCCCAGGTGCTAGGCGAGAGGTGGGTGCATGCCTCTATGCCTGTCGGGACCATGGAGAAAGTGTGGCAAACTTACCATAAAGCTGGCTTGCTGTGCTGCCTCTGCCCCAGGCCTGGCTGCACTTCTTGTGAATCGTGAGACTTTGGCCTGGGAGAGAAGAGCATCCGGGCCTGGAGCAGATGCACACGGCAAGCCAACTTTATGGTACGTTTGCCATGCTGCCTCCGTGGGCCTAATACGGGGGTTGTGCATCATGGTGAACCCACTGCGCCACAGTGGGGGGGGGGGGGGTGCATGCGGCCCAGGTGCTGAGGGGCTGGGAACACCACTTGTCCAGAGTAAGGGGGCAGGAGTGATCCCGTTGCTCATGCCCTTTCTGGTGCTGTTAAAAATGGTTTAGCTTGAGCCCTAGTGGTAGTCCTGTTGTACGACCATTAGCAGTCAAGCTGCCATATAGTTCCACAAGACTACCACTAGGGTTCAAGCGGTGCCATTTTGACTCCGGTGCTAGAAGGGACAGGAACAACTGGGCATTGCTGCTACTCCCTTACCTTAGACCACCAGTGATGGGTTGAGGTACATCTGGGAGGAGAGTCTTAAGAAGGGATCCCAAGGAGAGGAAATGGTTGGGGGTGGATGCTTGGATGATGGTCTAGGGGGGTCTTTAATAATCATGGGGGAGGGAGATTGAAAGCGAGTGGCCCCTTTAAGAAAGCAGCCGAGGGCATTAGGTCTGATATTCTTGGCCAGGAAAGTTAATGCCAGCTTCGAGCTGATGTTACTTCTTCCCTGGAATAACACAGCTTATGTAGTCCACTACAAGTTGTGTTATTCCTTTACCACCAGTTATTGACCTGTGGTACTGGGATCTCTAGGAACAAGCAGGAATGTAATCTTCACATATGGGTATCGTCGGTACCGACGGAGCCTGCGCGGAAACGCTCCCCAGGGTCCAATAGGAAAGCTTTTGGGAGCATCCCACAGTGCCTGCGTGCTACCTTCCCACCTTTCCCAACTGTCCCTCTCTAGTTCTTTGTTTTCCGCAGAGCCGACAGGTCGCACATCCTGTCACCGCAGAAAATAATTCCCTTCTATTCTTCTTTTTTGTGGTCGTGTCTGCCTTCCTTCGATGCTACACCAGTACCACCGGTTCTTCTTTCTTTTTTTCCAAAAAAAAAAACTTTCTTCTGGAGTCTTTTCCAGTTATTTTCTCTTCAGGTGCCACGCGCCATTTTGGGCACTAAGCCCAACTTTCTCCTTTAAAATGGAAAAACCCGCTTCGGGTTTTAAAACGTGTTCCAAGTATGGCGGTACCATCTCCATCACCGACACCCATGAGTGGTGCCTTAAATGTTTAGGTCCTGACCACTCTATTTCGGAGTGTGTTGCCTGAGGGATGATGTCAAAAAGGGGCCTGCAGAACCGAGCTGCTAAACTTAGCACCCTTTTTCCCTCCGATGCAGCCTCTGTGGCATCGACGTCTTCCAGGGCTTCGTCTTCCTCCCATGGATCTCAGGTAACTAAACATAAATCTAGCTGGTCCTCAAAGGGTAGATCTCCCTCTAAGCATCGAGATGCCTCTGGCGTTGCCCTTGAGGGACTTTCACCGGCAAAATTGCCCCGGCGGGAGGCTTCAGCTTCCAAAGCACTAACGAGGCTCCAGGATGTTCTCGAGGCCTCAACCTCGTCAGAACTACTGGTGCCATGCTCTGGGGTACCGATACCCAAGCATCGGCAGCGTCGCTAGACCAGAGATTCTTGGCTATTGAACACAGTCTGGCGGCTCTTCTCACAGCCTCGATGCCCCTGAAACAGCTTCAGACAATTCAACCGGTACTGGCACTGACTCCGGTACTGGTACCGACTGCATCGACATCGCCAGGTATTCTACCAAGACCGAGTCATGCTTATCCATCCGGTATCGACAAGTCGGTACTGGACCCCTTTGATTCCGACTTCGATGGGTACCGGTACCGTGCCTTACACGATCACCCGGATCGGAGATACTTTGAATCCTCGGATGAGTCTGAAGACTCCGAAAGCTCTGCCGATACCAGAGTACTTCTTCCTGAGGATGATTCTTCTCCTCAGCGTAGGATGTCTCCACCAGAGGATATGTCCTTTCAGGATTTTATCCGAGATGTGGCTCGAGGTCTTTCCATCACAGTGGCTCCTGAAAAAGAGCCTAGGGCAAAGGAATTAGAAATCCTACAATACCCTAAAGCTCCCAAGGAGGCAGCTACCTTACGTATTCATGAGATCTTGCATGATCTCATGTTAAGGATGTGGGAAACACCTCTAACCACATCTCCTCACTCTCGAAGACTCGACACCATGTATCGAGTTCCTCCTTGTCCTGGGTTTTAGAAGACTCAATTACCACACCATTCCATGGTGGTGGAATCAGCTATGAGAAGGATCAAGAGTGCAAAAAGGCATGTATCTAATCCTCCAGGACATGAGTGGGACTCTTGACGCCTTTGGACGTCGAACCTTCCAGGCTTCCATGCTTTCTGCTAGGATAAGTTCCTATATATTATATATGGGAATGTTCCTTAAGGAGGTCACGGGAGATTTAGAGCTTATGAGCCCTCTCCTTCCTGATGATAAGAGGCAGGATTACCTCGCCCTTGTCAAACATGCTCAGGATGTTTCCAAGTTTGTGAATCATGCAGCCTTTGACTGCTTTGAGTGCATAAGCAGAACCTCTGCTATTGCCATAGGTGCACGTAGGATTGCCTGGCTCCAGGCATCTGACTTGGAACTTTGGGTACAGGATAAACTAGGGAATATTCCTTGCACAGGAGAGAATCACTTTGACAAGAATTGGCAGGAAAAAGCTAATGAGATAGATGTTGACAATATCACTTTGGATAGATTGTCTAAATCTATAGCTGATCCTGCAAGGAAAATCCTACAAGAAACCATTCTTCATTAAGAAGAAGTTGTATCCCTCCTATACCCAGCAGGTGCATCGTTTAGGTCAGTCTGCCCTAAAGGGACAGCAGCAACAACCTAGGCAAAGAAAAACAAAAGCTGCTAAGCCTCAACCATCTCAGCAGACTCAGACTCCACAGGGGCTTTGACTCCTATCTAGAGAACTTTGCCTTCCTGGCCCTGAACGGCCCAGAGCCTTCCACCATTCCAGGAAGGATATGTCATTTTGCCCCCAGATGGGGGCAGATAGCAGCAGAAAATTGGACTCTGTCTATTGTAAGAGAGGGGTACAAGCTTCGTTTCCTCAGCATGCCCCCTCCTACAATGGTAAGACAGTTCAATTCTCAGACCTCTTTCAACGACCAGTTAGGTCAAGAGGTCACTATGCTTCTTGCCCAAGGGGCAATAGAAGAGGTACCCATTCTCCAGCAGGGTACAGGGTTCTGCTCCCCCTATTTCCTTATTCCAAAGAAAACAGGAGGACACAGACCCATTTTAGACCTCAGAGAATTGAACAAATTCCTGTTCAAAGAGAAGTTCAAAATGATTTCTCTAGGAACTCTGCTGCTATACCTTCAAAGTCAGGATTGGCTTTGTTCTCTAGATCTCAAGGATGCGTACACTCATGTTCTCATTCATCCAACTCATCGAAAGTTCCTTCGCTTTCTATTTCAAGGGAAGCACTACCAATACAGGGTTCTTCCTTTTGGCCTGGCCTTGGCACAAGGGTGTTCACAAAATGCATGGCTGTGGTGGCAGCATTTCTTCACACCCTCGTAATATTCGTCTTCCCTTACTTAGATGACTGGCTCATCCGAGCCCCTTCAGAGCCAGAGACCAGGGTTTCTCTCTCTCGCACAAGGTGCATCCTTCAGTATTTGGGACTTGTCATAAACTTCCCAAAATCCAAACTTGCTCCCACTCTGTCCCTAGAGTTTATAGGAGCTTTGCTGGATACCAGACAGAAAAGGGCCTACCTTCCACAGCCCCGCTGCCTTCGCTTGTGTAGTTAGCTTCCCAAGCAGTGCTAAAACCTCACCTCACTGCTCGGGAAATGTTACAATTGCTAAGCCACATGGCATCCACCGTGCATGTGTTCCTTATGCTCGCCTCCATATGAGTAATTAAACTCAAAATAGAGAAATGTGTAAAATCCTAAATGCAATCTGGCGTGTATCATTCAATAAATGTCGGAAATATAGCCATGAGACAGTAAACTACCTCTTGAGGCTAATGTTCCATTTTACTCAGTGAATTTGTTGAGCCCATGTGAGAGCTAACGATAAATAAGGTGCAACACCACTTCAAAGTGTCACCAATAAAAATTTAAATATGTAACTTCATGAAAGTGAACTTTTTTTTAAAAAGTCTTTGTTTAAGGAGTCATGACAAAAATCCACTGCAAAGAGAGTACTTAACTGAGATCCCTCGACGTTGCAACTGAATGTCACGCTCCAATAAGTAATCAATCGAAAAGCTCCCCTTGGTCAATCTCAAGGAGCCGAAAGATGAATCAATTCTTGAAAGGAATAAGTCAGCACTTGAAAGTAGCAAATAAGCAGAAAGTAGCAAATAAACAGACACAGCACTGCGTTTCGGGCGGATTAAACTCAAACGCCCTGTTTCAACGCTTGCAAGCTACACAGACATCCTCCGTCGTTGCTGATCAAAGAGTGAGATGCCAACGCATGCTCAGTAGCGATCTGAACCTAGAGTGAAGGCACAGTTTATATAGCCAGTGACAAGAGTGTGCTAGAATGTTTGAAAAATACTTAAAAAATATTTAAAAATATCTTCAGAAGCTGCAAACAATTATGAAGTCGCTCAGATGATGCTTGACCATTCCAGCTCCTTATTTAAACCGGAAGGCTGTACTGTGGACCATCGAAAAATCCACTGTTCTAATAATTATAATTGAAGCTGTTGTTCACGATCACCCCCTCGGGGTTGTGCAGGTACATGGTCCAAAACCCGCCATGAAAAGTCCTCAAAATTATGGTGATAATCTAGGCAATGTTGAACTAGAGGAGCAGAAAGTACAGAATGTCTGACTCTAGAAGCATGTTCATTCAAACGAATCTTCACAGTACGAATAGTGCGACCAATTTACAAAAGATGTGATTGGTCATCTGGCATGCAATTCTACTTCTTGTCCCCATTGCTTACGGACGATTGAGGGTACCCAATGGGTTGTTCCGGGTTCTTCATTCATCCATACTTCTCAATGGAACACCAATTGTTCCACTACTTTTGCTGTGTATGTACTAATGTGCCCTTGTCATCTTTTGTACATTGGTCGCACTGTGAAGATTCGTTTGAATGAACATGCTTCTAGAGTCAGACATTCTGTATTTTCTGCTCCTCTAGTTCAACATTGCCTAGATTATCACCATAATTTTGAGGACTTTTCATGGCGGGTTTTGGACCATGTACCTGCACACCCCCGAGGGGGTGATCGTGAACAACAGCTTCAATTATAATTATTAGAACAACAGTGGATTTTTCGATGGTCCACAGTACAGCCTTCCGGTTTAAATAAGGAGCTGGAATGGTCAAGCATCATCTGAGCAACTTCATAATTGTTTGTAGCTTCTGAAGATATTTTTAAATATTTTTTAAGTATTTTTCAAACATTCTAGCACACTCTTGTCACTGGCTATATAAACTGTGCCTTCACTCTATGTTCAGATCGCTACTGAGCATGCGTTGGTGTCTCACTCTTTGATCAGCAACGAAGGAGGATGTCTGTGTAGCTTGCGAGCGTTGAAACAGGGCGTTTGAGTTTAATCCGCCCGAAACGCAGTGCTGTGTCTGCTTATTTGCTACTTTCAAGTGCTGACTTATTCCTTTCAAGAATTGATTCATCTTTCGGCTCCTTGAGATTGACCAAGGGGAGCTTTTCGATTGATTACTTATTGGAGCGTGACATTCAGTTGCAACGTCGAGGGATCTCA
Organism: Ichthyophis bannanicus; assembly: GCA_033557465.1. NCBI lineage: Eukaryota > Metazoa > Chordata > Amphibia > Gymnophiona > Ichthyophiidae > Ichthyophis > Ichthyophis bannanicus. The sequence continues at coordinate 334,150,607 of CM066035.1, forward strand.
GTTAAGTACTCTCTTTGCAGTGGATTTTTGTCATGACTCCTTAAACAAAGACTTTTTAAAAAAAAGTTCACTGTCATGAAGTTACATATTTAAATTTTTATTGGTGACACTTTGAAGTGGTGTTGCACCTTATTTATCGTTAGCTCTCACATGGGCTCAACAAATTCACTGAGTAAAATGGAACATTAGCCTCAAGAAGTAGTTTACTGTCTCATGGCTATATTTCCGACATTTATTGAATGATACACGCCAGATTGCATTTAGGATTTTACACATTTCTCTATTTTGAGTTTAATTGTATATGTGTGGAGAATTTAGTTAGGTGGTTTATTTTGGCACCTCCATATGAGGGCAGCCCAGTGGACTTTATCCACTCAATGGACTCAGGCGTCAGGTTGCCTGTCAGACAAAATAGCAAACTCAGATCGCCTTATTTTGTCCCTCCAATGGTGGCAATCACCTCAAAACCTTTTGGTGGGGTCCCCTTTTCAGCAACTTCTACCCCAAGCCACTCTAACAACAGATGCCTCACAGGTGGGTTGTGGAGCCCACCTGCAAGGCCTCTCTACCCAGGGTACCTGGACTCCACAGGAGACCTATCTACATATCAGTCTCCTAGAACTCAGAGCAATCTTCCTTGCTTTTCGAGTATTCCACACCCAGCTCAGCTACAAGACAGTCCTAGTTCAAACGGACAATCAAGTAGCCATGTTCTATGTGAACAAGCAGGGCGGAACAGGCTCTCTGTCACTATGCAACGAAGCTTTGCGACTATGGGCCCTCGCCAGAGAGCATCAGATTCATCTCCTTGCGGTGTATCTACCAGGCATTCAAAACTCTTGGGCAGACAGACTCAGTCGAGTTCTGCTTCCACATGAATGGTCTTTCCATGCAGACCAGGTGGCCAAAATTTTCCAAATTTGGGGAACCCCGGACATAGACCTCTTCGCAAGTCCGCTGAATGCCAAACTTCCCCAGTTCTGTTCCAGAATTCCATCTCAGGGTTGTCAGGCCAGGGATGCTTTCCTCCTCCATTGGGGCCAGGACTTCCTGTATGCCTTTTCACCCATTCCCCTAATTCCCAAAACCCTGTTCAAGCTTCAGAGAGACAGAGGTCATATGATTTTCATAGCTCCACATTGGCCACGGCAAATGTGGTACCCTGTGCTCCTACATCTCTCTCAAGCTCCGCCTCTGGAGTTAGGATCTGCTCCAGATCTCCTTTCTCAGGAGGACGGGATGCTGTGGCATCCCAATCCCCAGTCTGCATCTCAGGGCCTGGTTGCTGAAAGCCTAGAACTTCATGGTCTTAACCTTTCTCAGCAGGTAAAGGATATCCTTTATGCTTCCAGGAAGCCTTCCACAAGACACTCTTATGCTTTCAAGTGGAAAAGGTTTACCATATGGTGCTCGCAGAAGGGTCTTAACCCTCTTACGATACCTCTGGAATCATTACTGGAGTATCTTCTTCTTTTATCTAATGCAGGGCTTAAGACCAATTCCGTGAAAGTTCATTTGAGTGCTTTTGCAACTTCTTTCAAGCCTCTAAATGGGCAACCTATATCCTCTCATCCTCTCATAGCGAGATTTATGAGAGGCCTTCTTTTGACTAAGTCTCCCATTAAGCCACCACCGGTGGCATGGGACTTAAATTTGGTTCTTGGGCAGCTTATGAAACCACTTTTCTTTAAATTTATCTCTTTATTCAAAGTTTCAAAAGACAATAATACATTTCACTTGAAATATAGTCCACATCCAGAGAAGTAGCCAATAACAGAAGAGAGTTAGTGCCCTAATTACTATTCAAAACTCTGTTTTTTAAACTTGCCGCATGATAACAGTTGTACAAACTACAGCGAGAAAACCTGATTTTTAAGAAAAGATTCCAGGGACGAAGTCTCAGAGAAAACATACTTAGTGCCCCCTAATGTAACCACACATTTACAAGGAAACTTAAGGAAAAAGGATGCACCAAGTGCCAAGACACGAGGCTTTAGAGACAAGAAAGCCTTGCGCCTAAGCTGAGTTTGCCTAGAGCAGCGTTTTTCAACCACTGTGCCGCGGCACACTAGTGTGCCATGAGATATTGTCTGGTGTGCCGTGGGAAAAATTCCAATTTCATCCGTAACATGTGGCCTCGGCTCACAAATAGACCAATCATTAGATTCTAATGATTGGTCTATTTGTGAGCCGAAGCGCATGTTACGGACTATAAATAGCTCCGGTGTCACTGTTACACTGACAGGAGAAGACATCGCAGTAGATCGCCGATGCGCAGAAGAGCACGAAGGATCTGGACTCTGGAGGATTATCGCGGACGCAGCACAGAAGAGCTCTGAGTGATGGATCTGGAGGAGACAGGAGCAGAAGAGCGCTGACTGATGGATCTGGATGGAGTGCTGAGTGTGACGGACAGCGGCTATCTGGAGGAGACAAGCGCAGTAAGTACTGAGTGACAGTGAGACAGGAATAGATACTGCAGTGATGGACAAATTTTTGAAAAGGAAAGAACTGGATTCTGAACAAAATTCGGAGCCAGATAAGAGCCCAAGTATGAGTGGGGATCAAAAGAAAGCAAAGATGGTTAGCTCAAGGAAATTCTCTGGCACAAGGCAATATAGCGAAAGCTATATTTCATTTCGATTTACTTTCACCGGAGTTGCAAAGAAACCAACTCCACTGTGTGTGGTGTGTGGTGAAAAGCTATCTAACAGTGCTATGGTCCCAAGTAAACTTAAACGCCATCTCCAAAAGAAACACCCTTCGCTTCAAAACAAGAATGCGGACTTTTTTGTTCGCCTGCGTGAAAACACGGAGAAACAGGCAACTTTCATGAGAAAAACCACAAAGGTAAATGAAAGAGCTCTTAAAGCTAGCTATCAAGTTGCTGAACTTATAGCCAAGTCAAAAAAGTCGCACACTGTGGCAGAGACATTAATACTTCCCGCCTGCAAAGCTATTGTAGAGGAGATGCTCGGACCTGAAGCAGCTAAGGAAATAGACAAAGTCCCTCTCTCAGACAACACAATTTCCAGACGTATTAATGACATGTCTGCAGACATAGAAAGTGTGGTTTTGGAAAAGATCCGTATCAGTGAGAAATTTGCATTGCAACTTGACGAGTCTACTGATATCAGTGGACATGCTCAACTCTTGGCCAATGTGCGTTTTGTGGATGGTGATGCAATTAGAGAAAACTTCTTTTTTTGCAAGGCATTGCCAGAAAAAACAACAGGAGAAGAAATTTTTCGGGTCACATCAGAATACCTTGAACAAGGAGGACTTAAGTGGGAAAACTGCACAGGTGTCTGCACCGATGGAGCTGCAGCCATGGTCGGGCGCACCAAAGGCTTTGTAAGCAGAGTGAAGGAAAGAAATCCAGATGTGATTGTTACGCATTGTTTTTTACACCGTGAGGCCCTCGTAGCCAAGACTTTACCAGCAGACCTAGTTCCTGTGTTGGATGATGTTGTGCGCATGGTAAACTTTGTAAAGTCACGACCCGTGAAAAGTCGCATGTTTGCAGCTTTGTGTGAGGAGATGGGAGCGAAGCATAAAACCTTGCTGTTTCATACGGAGGTCCAGTGGTTGTCGCGTGGCAAGGTCTTGGTTCGTGTGTCTGAGCTGCGGGAGGAACTTAAAGTGTTTCTGATAAATGAGAGGTCAGATTACGAAAAGCTGCTTACAAGTGATGAGTGGTGTGCAAGGCTGGCATACCTGGCAGATATTTTTCATCATCTGAATGAGCTGAACACACGAATGCAAGGCCGAAATGAAAATCTGCTTACAAGTACAGATAAAATAAATGGATTCCGTTCAAAGGTGCAACTCTGGAATCAACACGTGGAAAGTGGCAATCTTGAAATGTTCACACTCACCAAGCAATGGCAAGGTGTTCACACTGCTGCACTGGGTGAGATAATAGTTAAACATTTAAAAACTCTCGAGGAGAAGTTGTCATGTTATTTCTCTTCAGTCTCCACTGAATGCCTTGACTGGGTTAGGGACCCTTATAGCTCAGCATCAGTTGGTGGAAAGGACATGACTTTACAGGAGCAGGAGGAACTAACTGAACTGAGACAAAATCGTGGTTTCAAGCTAAGATTTGTTGATCTACCTTTGGACAGTTTTTGGTTGGATACTGCCAAGGAGTTCCCCGTTCTGGCAAACAAAGCTATTTTGACATTGCTCCCATTTTCCACTACATATCTGTGTGAGATGAGCTTTTCAAGCCTGATTGCTATAAAAACTAAAGACAGAGAGAGACTGAGAGCTGTTGACGAAGAGCTACGTGTGTGTCTTTCTTCGATTCCTGCCAGAATATCAGCTTTGTGTTCAGCCAAACTGGCCCAGGTTTTGCACTGAGTAAGTAAACAGAAATATGAACAATTATAAAATACTTTATTATTTCATAATAAAGTAATTATAAAATAATTTCTTTGTGTTTGATTCCTATTCAAGAGAATTACTTTATATATAGTCAATATAGGCACAGAGGTAAATTTTTTTAACATTTTCTAATGGTGGTGTGCCTCGTGATTTTTTTCATGAAAAAAGTGTGCCTTTGCACAAAAAAGGTTGAAAAACACTGGCCTAGAGACATCAGGAAAAATATTAATTTTCCCCCCCACAAAATTCAACATTCTTATTTAAAAAAAATAAATGCATAACAGTATTTTTATCAACCTCAGAAGAAAAAGATACAAGAGTGGCCCGAGAAGAAATTAAATCCTGAGAAGATTCAATGAATTTGGAAACATCTAATGACTCTAACGCAATATTTGGAGCAGCTCCCAGGCAATGTTCCCTCTAATTTTCTGTAGGCTATGGGTGCACAAAATATCAGCGGTGCAGCTTTTGAAGGAAGGTTAAATTTTTGTGCGCCACATAACGACACTCGGAGTTATATACTTTAAAATTTGATTACACGTCAGAATACAGTATGTATACCACATTGATTGCACTAGAAAATATTGTAGAACTTGTGAAAACCCCGTAAATACACAACTTTTAAATTTTAAGACGTCTGTGTTGTTTTCTATCAGAATCAGAACCGTAATTTTTGTGCGCTCTGTTGTAAAGTATGTGCGCTCGCTCGGCGAGGTGTGTGCGCGCGCACACGCGCACAGCTTAGAGGGAACAGTGCTCCCAGGGGACCTCCATGAGAGGACGCCCCTGTAGGCAAATAATATAACTTATTAATAACCAGTTTAGCATTATCTCCATAACCCGAGACTTCAGATAAATATTTATCAAATAATATCTGAGGAGATAACAATCGAGTATAGGGAAAATTCAAACATCTGATATTTGTTGCCCTCAGAGTATTTTCCAATAATTCTTGTTGAGTATGCAAGATAATGCTGTCCTTAATAAAAGACAAAGTAGATTCCTATAAGGGGACACATTGATTTTCCAACTTTTGACACTTAGAATCTAAAACTGCTAACTGAGAATCATACTGAGCCATCTTAGCTACTGAACCTTTTGAAAACTCTGAAAACTGAGAAACAGCAGAAACCAATGAAGCTATAGAAGCCTCTATCCATGAGAGGACTGACCATATATCAACCAATGAAATATTTTGAACGTCCACAGTTGTAGGAAGTGTACCATCCGGATGTAACCTCATAAAGTCCTCCGAAACCTGAGGAACCCATGGCAAAGACACTACCACAGGTGCACAGGAAGAATCCGGCGGGACAACTGGAGGTAGAACATCAGCACAGAAGAGGCTGCTCCTCCACGATGGGAGAAGATGTCACTGGGCCAATAAGATCCATCTCAGCAAGCAGGGCAGAGTTTGAGAACCCCAATAAAGAGGAACCATCCGAGACTAAGTCTCCCATTAAGCCACCACCGGTGGCATGGGACTTAAATTTGGTTCTTGGGCAGCTTATGAAACCACCTTTTGAACCATTAGCCACTATCTCCTTGAAATTTCTTTCCTGGAAGGTCATCTTTCTTATTGCAATCACATCAGCACGTCACATCAGTGAATTGCAAGCATTGGTGGCTGATCCTCCTTATACAAGGTTCCATCATGATAAGGTAGTCCTTAGGACTCATCCACACTTTATGCCAAAGGTGGTGTCACCTTTTCATTCAAACCAAGCGGTTTACCTTCCTGTATTCTTCCCAAGGCCTCATGCCTCAAATGCAGAAAGGAATCTTCATACTTTGGATTGTAAAAGGGCTCTGGCCTTTTACTTACAAAGGACAGAGCAACATAGGAAGTCCTCTCAACTTTTTATTGCTTTTGATCCTAGTCATTTGGGACTTCCAGTCTCCAAAAGAACACTGTCCAACTGGATTGCACAATGTATATCTTTTGCCTATGAGAGTAAAAACCTTCCTCTGGAATGTCATGTCACAGCTCACAATGTGAGAGCCATGGCAGCCTCTGTGGCTCATCTTCACTCTGTGTCTATTGACGACATCTGCCGAGCAGCTACTTGGGCTTCGGTTCATATCTTCACAGCCCATTACTACTTAGACAAGGACTCCCGCCGGGATGCCTTGTTTGGTCAGGCTGTTCTTCAACACCTGTTCCATACTTAATCAACTCCTACCCACCATCCCTGATAGGATGCCAGAGATCCATGGGGGGAAGTGGAGCCCTTTCACAAGGGCACACAACCTCTGGGGTTTCTCCCTGGCATCTGCAGCTAGGGAGTCCCCATATGTGAAGACTACATTCCTGCTTGTTCCTGGAGATAGCATAGTTACTCACCTGTAACAGGTGATCTCCGGGAACAGCAGGAATTTAGTCTTCACAACCCACCCACCTCCCCTAGGAGTTGTATTCTCTCTATCTATCTCTTTCTCTCTTTCCCTCTCTCTTTCGTCTTAGCTTTAAACTCAACTGGAGAGGGACAGTTGGGAAAGGTGGGAAGGTAGCACGCAGGCGCTGTGGGATGCTCCCAAAAGCTTTCCTATTGGACGCTGGGGAGCGTTCCTGCGCAGGCTCCGTCAGTACCGAAAATACCCATATGTGAAGACTAAATTCCTGCTGTTCCCAGAGATCACCTGTTACAGGTGAGTAACTATGCTTTACCACAGGTTACTAACTCCCACAGTAAACTAAGTTGTGATCAAAATGTGATATTTTACCATAGCTTAGTAACTTCCCCCCTAAAAGTGTGGTTGCTGCACTTTAAAAACAAAATCACTACTGTATAGAATCAATGAAAATAAATGTTTTATTTGGATTTTGGAAGTAAATTCTATGTCCTTATTACAGTGTGGTTTCTGAAGATCACTTGTGAAGGATGGCAATTGCCATTTAAATTGAGTGAAATCAAATCCTGACCTTCTGTGGTAGGTTTTTATTCCTGCGTTCAGTGTGAATGAGGTTGAGCCTGGTGTGTGCCAGACACACCTGTCATCATGATAATGATGTGATCTGCTCTGGCTGTGCTGTATTGCTAATTATATGATTTACTGCATCTGTGCATTTAGCTGGCCCTCACAAAGCCGCTTCTTTGAAGACCGACATGCCTCTGTAAGCTGGTCTAAAATGATGCATACTGGTAGAATTCAGTGTTTTTCTTCTCAGTCCTATAAAGCTGCCCCTTTTCTCATTTTATCACAGTGGAAATATGAAAGTGTTGAGTCAACCTGTGTATTGCTGCTGTGCGACTCCCAATTCATCTCTGCTAAATTTCTTAATTCAAATTGCTTCTTATAGATTCAGTCACAGTCTGGTGTAAAAAGACTCCAGAGCACAGCCTGTCACGAATATCATCCAGCAATTAGTGGACAACCTTTGACATTATCATAGCTTGATAATCTTCTGCAGAAAAAAACACTTCTGAAGCAGTATGGCTTTTTTTTGTCTGTGCAGTAATTTGAGAGCTTTATTCTTATATATATATCTCTTTATTAACGAACAGCAACCCAAGTCAGTACATAATAGGTATGTAAGAAATCTAAAAATAACAAGGGCCATAATGTATTCACTTTGGCCCCTAATAAGCCACCATCATTGAGGATAACAAAGGCTTTAACCTCCATGTGTCTTACACATTTTTCACTATTACTCATGTAATATTTTCACCCAACTCTGCTCCTCCCCTACCTGTCCTCACTCCCAAAACGCATGTAAACATGTTCCTCGGAATTTAAGGGTATTCTTACATCAATTCTCGTTTAGTGAGACCCCAAAACTCTCTCCTCATACGCCCCTTCCCCCCCTATACCTCTACTCTTCCCCTAAGCTAATGCTACCCCAGGTCGGTGATGTACTCTTCCCTCATACAAATTGGTTCCTAAGTGGCTTGAAACCCCTTCCATCTTATTTGCTGCCCCCAACCCTATAGCGAGTTTCTCCATCACCATTAACTCACATAATTCCTTCATTGTGTAAAAGTGAGTGGGTTTGGTTTCCTCAGCTGAGTTGGTATACTTTTCCTTGCCAATAGGAAAGCTTTATTAAGTGATCATTTCTGCCTTGCTCTCAGAGAACCCATCCTAGTCAAATCATCAAAAACTACTAACGCATGCATACTCACGTTCACTCCCAGCAATTCTTCCACATACCCAGTTATGTACTTCCAGAAAGACTGAATGTTCTCACACCCCCAGAATAGATGTCTTTGAGTAGCATTCTCTGTATCGGATCTCAAGGATTTGCCATCCCCTGGAAGCCCCATTCCATCCACCCGCTTAGGAACAACAAAACCTCTCAGGAGGAACTTATACTGTTGTTCCTGCAAGCTTACATCCTCTGAAAGGATATGGACTTACAAAAAGTTTTGAAATACTGTATATGGTTTACTGTCACCGACACTCCCAAATCCTTTGTCCACCTTTCCGCCTATCTTTTAAAGCCTACTTGAGGTAGCCCTTGCCACCCATGTTTTATTTAATATGAGAGCTTTTAAAAAAGAAATCATGTTTTGTCTGAAAAGTGTGGGGATGTTGAAGAAGCTACATACACAAATTTTATATGGTGATGATTATCTCTAGATATGTTTTTTTCTACAGTGAAGCTACAAAGCAAAAAATAAACAGTGCATTTTAAAATTGGTGTGCCTTGGAAATCACATAACCTCTTACAATCCATAAAGACTAAGGGGTCTGTTTACTAAAGGCCGGTGTTGTGCGGTCCGCGGTACCGAGCGGGTGCCGTATAAGGAGTGGGCGTTCCGTCGTGAAGAACAGAAGCTGTGATTGACAGATGCGCTAAGGTGCGCGGCGCCCGTGTGGTTAGTGCCCTGTGACATTACGGCGTTTGATCTGTGCACATAGATCACACTGCTCACGGTTTTTGGGCTTCCACTATTGTGCTGCACATTGCTGACGGAAACGGTTTCTTTTCCCTGCACAGCACCTCTAACGCGAGTGTTTCACTGGCGGTAAATTTCTTTGCAGATTCGGGCACGCTCCTGTGCGGCGAGTCTCTCCCCTCCCACATTCCGCCCACTGACCCCGTCTCTCCGCCCCTAGGGGGCCTTCCTCCGCCCTCATTTCGCCTTGGCACGCCTCTTTCGCACATTACCGCCCCGCAAATGTGCGCGTTGTCGGCGCACGCTTGCGGGACCCGTTAATGTGCCGCGCACTCGTACGGGGCGCTTAAGAGCACTTAAATACATCTTTTAGAGCGCTCATGTGCGCCCCGTACAAGTGCGCCGTTTAGTAAACAGACCCCTAAGGCCAGCTTGTAAAACTGAAATGATGTATTTTCAGTTAGTGCTTCTGTATGTGATGCAGCCATTGTGAAAGACATTCAGAATTAAAAGGTTTACATTTGTGCTGCTCTGTAAATATAGTATACATGATCCAATGCAGAAATGTGAAGAAGGGTGCTACATTGGAGAAACAAACCAGGAACTGAGGACATATATCAGCCTTCATAGACGCACTATAAAGTGTTATAGAGAAAAACAGAATATTAGCCCAGTAGGTGAGCACTTCTCAAAGGACAACCACTCCCTTAACGACCTCACAAACAATCCTGAAAGGAAACTTTGGGAATATACATTAAAGGAAAACATTTGACATTAAAATGGTCAAATATTTTGACACTGACAAAAATGGATTGAATAGAGACATTTGCTGTCTTACCCATTACCAGATATAAAACCTTGAAATGCAAAAGGTCACTTTCTCATCACCTGTGTCTTTCATTTGAATTTAATGAGTGATGCAGACAGCCTAAGATTAGACAAGACCTGTGTGATGTAAATTATCACTGTATTCTATACCTTGCTTTGATATGTAATGACATATGCTGAGAGCCCAGAGCCTAGATGAGTTTTTACTATTTAAACCTGGTGTAATTTCATTATTTCTTTATAGACCAACAAAGAGTATAGCTCTTGAAAGCATGCCAAAGCTATATTCAGTAGTCCAATAAAAAATTTGTTTGACCTTTATTTGCACATATCCAAGTGAATTAACATGGCAACTACAATTTTCTGTACTATTTCTAGAAACCAATGATTGTAATTTTTGCTCAGACTCTTTAATCTCTGGCACATATTGGGGAAAAGTACTGTCTTCTGAATTAGTTTATACTTAAGTGACATTTTTCATGATTAGTTTCAAGTCGATGTCTACTCCTAGCACCCTGTAGATCAGTGCTTTTCAAACTTTTATCCCGTATGATCCCATTTTAGCAAGTGAAAATCCATGTGACCCCAGATGATGATTAAATCAGAATAGCAGATCTTCATCCTCCTTCCCCTCCTCCACTCATCTAAAGCAGAAAGCAGCGGCAGTCAGCATTGGGTCCTTTGTGTCAGTGTGCAGTGTGGGGACAAAGGCCTGTGAATGTTCACTGGCTCACAGGCCACATGTTGATTGGTGACTGCCACTACTTGGCATGGGTCATAGCGAAAGTCCAGAGAGAAGAGGAAATTGCATGTTTCTCTGACTTCCTTCCACTGATGATGTGACCCTCCCTCCCCCCCCCCATTTGGGGTCCCAACCCCAAGTTTGAGAACCACTGCTGTACAGAGTTGTAGCCAAGGGGGTATTTGATAAAACAGTGCCTACATGAGAAGTCCAAAAAAGTGACTACTTAGTCTGTTTTATACATAGGCGCCTATGTGCTTTTTAATAGGTGTCTAGAACCAGCCCTCAATTGCGTGCAGATGCTCAGAAAAGGTATGCATGTGTGTATGTACTTCACCTGCGTATTTTATAAAATATGAATGTGCATTGCAGCTCTGTCCAAATTAAACCCTTGGGAACACCTACACACAGATTGCATAAATGTAGGTACATTTTTTCCTTGTGCCTACTTTTTACATGCATTCACAAAATTTTTATAAAAGCTTTTTACTGTATGTGAAACTGGCTTTACATGTGAAAAACAAAGCTTTATAAAATTATCCCAAACTGTACTGGCAGAAAACAACAAAGCATAATTACATGGTATCATGATCTGCTATAATTAAGATGTTATGAACTCTGAGACAAACCTTGGATACAGAAGAACCATATAAAAGATTCCATTCCCTCAAGGAATCCCCTTAATCAATACCTGCAGGATTAATAGAGGGCTGAGGCGAGTCTGGTTTGTGCTGTAAGAATTTCTAACAATTCAAATAATTGTACACAGGTTTCTCCTTGTATATTTTAAGAGGATGCAGCTGAAAACTGGGCTTAGGCCATATGTATGTGTCTGCAGAAGGGGAGATTTTGATGGCCATGGTTTTAGAAAACATGCAACGTTTAGGTTTTTGTAAGTGTTTTTCAAATTTCATAAACCACAGCTTTAGCACTCTTTTAAGGAAGGGGCCATTTGTTAAACAGATCATTGCTGAGCAGTTCATAGGTCTAAAGTAAATGCTGCAGGGCAGATCCAGGCATCTTACACTAGCTCAAACATTAATGTTCTCATGGCAGGAAACAGTTTGCTGACACGTGATTATTTCCACGGAGTAGGATTTTGAGGCTATAAGTAATTTTCTGCCCAGCCTTCCATTTTTGGAGGAAAGGTTGGAACAGTCTTTATCAACGCCCCCCCCCCCATTCATTATATCACAGTTGCCCAGGAAATAGATGTAATGTCACAGATTTCCTCTTGAAGACTGAGATTAGCTATTAGATCATTTTGTGAAGGTAGAAGACCTTTTGCAAGTACTGATACTCTAAAAGACCTGAGGTCAGCAGCAGAATGGATTTATATTTCTGTGGCTATACGTCTTTCTGGACTTGTTACACATTTCAGAACTCATTCAAATGGGAGCTGTCCATTTGCCCAGGTTGGATCTGAAAAGGTTTATTTAGGTTACATCTGAAATTGCCTGCTTTCCTGCAGCAGCATTTCATTGATTTCACAGCACGGTTTCTTTGAATAAAAGCATCACCATCTCCCTAACAGTCTGAGGTCTTGTACTCACTATTCCCTTTTCCCCACTTCCTCTCTTCTGGCCATGACTGTTTAAATAATACTAAATGATGGTTGATCACCATAGCCCAAAATGTGAACGAGCCATTACTGGCTGCATTATCCCAGTACTGTCCAGGTACACCGCCATGGCTTGCAGCAACTCTGTCCACAATTACCACCCAGTGCTTTGAGGCTTTTTGTGGCTGCTGATGCTACAGGGGAGGTGTTTGCATGTATATTTTATTATCATTTAACTCATAGGTGTCAAACTCTGGCCCACGGGCCAAATTTGGCCCGTAGTGTAATTATATTTGGCCCGCGAGGCTATACCAAATGACTACTAGAGCTAGCCCGCCGGTATTATACAGCGCACTCATTCATCGCTAATACTACAAATCCCATAATGCCTTGCTGTTGTTTTGGCGCGTCAATCAGGACAGGTCCCAGAAACGCCCTCTCCTGTGTGACAGAAGTCATAGCGATCTCAAGCTACAACTGTCACTGTGGAACCCCTTCCCAAAAATGGCAAAAAGAAAGGCAGACAACAGGAACTTTCTGGACAGGTGGGAGACAGAATATTTGTTTACATATGTAAAAGACAGACCTGTTTGTCTGATTTGTGGAGTCAACGTGGCTATAACTAAGGAGTATAACATTCGACGACACTATGAAACAAAACACCATGACAAGTACAAGGACCTGGACATGACTCAAAGGAGCCAGAAAGTGGAGGAGATGAAAAGAAGTTTGGTTTCACAACAGAATATGTTCAAAAAAGCCACATCACAAAGTGAGGCTGCTGTAAAGGCTAGTTATATTGTGGCAGCAGAGATCGCAAAATCAGCCCGGCCCTTTAATGAGGGAGAGTTTGTGAAAAAGTGCATGTTGAAAGTTTGTGACATCGTGTGCCCAGAGAAAAAGCAAGCCTTTTCAAACGTGAGCCTGAGCAGAAACACAGTAGCTGATCGCACATGTGATCTTGCCACCAATCTGTATGACCAGCTTTTGGAAAAGGGAAAAGATTTCGTTGCATTCTCCCTTGCTGTGGATGAGAGCAGCGACGCATCTGATACTGCTCAGCTGTCAGTCTTCATCCGTGGAGTGGACTCAAATATGTGTGTTACGGAGGAGCTATTGGGATTCAAATCAATGCATGGCACAACCACAGGAAAGGAAATTTTTGAGGAGGTTTCCAAATGCGTAACTGAAATAAAGCTGCCGTGGGATAAACTCGTGGGATTAACAACAGATGGTGCGCCAGCGATGTGCGGTAAAACAAGTGGACTGGTGGGCAGGGTCCGGGAGAAGATGCAGGAAGAGAACTGTGCAGGTGAACTAACTGTTTATCACTGCATCATACATCAGGAATCATTGTGTGGCAAAGCCCTAAAGATGGAACATGTTATGACCACAGTAACACAAGTAGTTAACTTTATAAGAGCCAAAGGTCTGAATCACCGCCAGTTTAAGTCTTTTCTGGAGGAGTGTGGTTCGGAATACGCAGACGTGCCGTATCACACACAGGTGAGATGGTTAAGCCGAGGAAAAGTACTGAATAGATGTTTTGAGCTGCATGAGGAAATATGTCAGTTTCTGGAAAGCAAAGGGAAGGACACAGCAGAGCTTCGGGAGAAAAAGTTTCTGTGTGAGCTGGCCTTTCTGTGTGACATCTCGAGCCATCTCGATGCGCTGAACCTGCAGCTTCAGGGGCGGGGGCGCATCATCACAGACATGTACGCTGCAGTGAGGGCTTTTAAAACTAAACTGTGCCTGTGGGAGAATCAGATGCTGCAAGGAAACCTTGGCCATTTTCCCTGCTGCCAAACCATGAAAACGCAGTTCTTTACCAACTTGTTCCCATGCGCACAGTTTGCTGAAAAACTCAGTGTACTCGGCGCTGAGTTTAGCCGGCGATTTGCCGACTTTGATGTCCAGAAATGTAGGTTTGAACTGCTCAGTAATCCCTTTGCAGTTAATGTGGAAAACGCACCAACCAACCTCCAAATGGAGCTAATTGAACTCCAGTGTAATGACACGCTGAAGTCAAAGTATGATGCTGTGGGCGCCGCCCAGTTTCCACAGTTCATCCCTGACACAATGCCTCAGCTCCGCACCCAAGCTGCTCAGATGCTCTCCATGTTCGGCAGCACTTATCTATGTGAGCAACTTTTCTCCTCGATGAAGATGACCAAAACATCTCACAGGAGACGTCTGACTGATGAACACCTTCGCTCGATACTGAGGATTTCCTCAGCTCAAAGCCTGAGCCCAGACATTGATGAACTATCATCCAAGAAGAGATGCCAGGTATCTGGCTTGGGCACATCAGATTAGATCAGTGTGCAGCAAACTGAGCAATAATTAACGTTTTCTTTATGCACTTTTTCTTGCTACTCCAAGACATGGGCTTGAATGGTTGATTAATTTTATTATTGTTATTTTATTTTAAAAATTATTATTTATTATTATTTAAATCTTATTTAATAAATGAATGTCATTGATGTTTTTTTTTATTTGAAATTGGTTTTTGCATATCTGAACTATTAAGTTATATATTGTATAGTAATAAGTGTTGCTTCATATTCAATGTTAAAGCAAATCTTGTTTGGGTCCATATTAAAAGGTTCATTTGTTCAATGCTGGCCCGCGACTTTGTTCAAGTTTTACATTTTGGCCCACTGTGTATTTGAGTTTGACACCCCTGATTTAACTATTGTATTTTCCTAGGAATGAATGAAGTGGTTGAAGAGCGGTCAGCTTCTGCTTTCTCAATGTAGCGCTGCTTTGTGAAGCCTCTGTGCTGGGATGATGCATTTTGTTTTCATGCATTTCTAAATATGTAGTTAAATTAGAATTGTCAGAATGCATACCATTTCACTCTGGAAGAAGAGCATGCTTAAAACCGAGGTGACTGCTCTCTATTATGCTCACCGTACACTTTTTCATATAGCATGTTCACTCCAATCACTAAACTAAAAGCTTTATAAAACGTCTCAGCAGTCTAGAATTCTCTTTCCCCCAAATTGAAGAGTGTGGTCCTTTGCTAGTGGCAGAGCAGTTTGTTTGGTGTTTCCATAGTGAATAAATTTACTGGGACTGAATGTTTTTCCTCTGTGGGTATTAGAATGGTATATGGCTAATGAGATGGATGTGGAAACATACTGCTTGTCTAATTAAGCAGCCAGGCAAGTTTTATCTCTGAAAGATTGAATGTAAGTGTTAGCCTATCTGATTCCTGAAGGTCAGTTTGGGACTGAATCTGTAGGCCAAGTGCTGCTGTTCAGGGAGGACTGAAGATGAAACACCAGTACTTTAAGGGGGTAGTTGTATGAAGCATTTTTCACCTGTAACTTATGATTTACATGCAGAAAATGGCTCTTATAAATTGCATAGAGATGCATGCTAAAAAGTAGGCATATGGAAAGCATCTGCTTTTATGCAATGTGATCTGGGAGCTGAGCAGGCTGGGGAGGAGTTGCGATATGCACACATATTTTATGAAATATGTGAGTACACATGCACATTTTCATCTTTGGAGCTGGGGTAGATTTATGAAAGAGAATTATGCACCACTGAGGGTCATTGTACGAGCCTATTTTACAAAGGCATAAATGCACCTATGTTGCCTTTTTATAAAATACTCCTCAAATATACTTTTCATAGGCCAAAAACGCTATTGACAAATATCAGCGCTGAAGGTTGACATTTATGTTGTTGTTAAGTGCCGTCGAGTCGTCGTTGACTCATGGCGACCCTCTGGCTAGGAGGGTCTTCAGTCTTCAATCAGGCAGCTCATTATTGAGACTGGCACCCGTAGTTGCTGTTATTGTATCAATCCATCTCATGCTCGCCTTCCTCTTTTGAGTTGACCTTCTATCCTACCAAGCATGATGTCTTTCTCTAATGATCTCTCTCTTTGCATGATGTGTCCAAAGTATGAAAGTCGAAGTCTTGTCACCTGAGCTTCTAAAGAAAGCTTAGGTTTTATCTCCTCTAGTACTGACTGGTTTGTTCTTTGGGCAGTCCATGGTATACACAGAATTCGTTGCCAGCACCATAATTAAAAGGCATCAATTTTCTTCCTGTCTATCTTTTTCACTATCCAACTTTCGCATCCATATGACGTTATTGAAAATGCCATGGATTGAACAAGTTGAATCTTTGTATGGGGAGAGACATCTCTGTTCTTGAGAATCTTGTCTAGGTCTTTCATAGCCATTCTTCCAAGAGCAATGCATCATCGGATTTCCTGACTGCTTGTTGCTTCTTTATTGATAGTTGATCCAAGTAGGTTAACGCTGTCAACTACTTCAATTTCTTCTTCATCAATGATGAACTTGTTGATTTTGCCAGTTGTCATGAACTTTATCTTCTTTACATTAAGGTGCGGGCCCATTTTAAGACTATGCTCTTTGATCTTGAGAAGCAATGTTTCAGATTGTTTTAACTTTCAGCCAGTTATGTGGTATCATCAGCATATCAAAGGTTGTTGATGAGTTTTCCACCAATCTTTACACCTCGATTGTCTTCATACAGTCCTGCTTCTCTGATGATTTGTTCTGCATATAAATTAAACAGGTAGGGGAAAGTATGCAGCCTTCTTTTACACTTTTGCTGTTTCTCCTTGTTCCGTTCAAACTGTTACTTCTTGATTAATGTAAAGGTTGTGCAAGAGAACGACCAAGTGTTCTGGTATATCCATGCTTCTTAATGTGGCCCAGACTTTCTCATGGTTTACACAGTCAAAAGTCTTGCTGTAGTCAATAAAGCACAAATAGATATCCTTTCTGTATTCTTTATTCTTTTCAAAGATCCATCTCACATCCACGCCAAAGCTGTTGTCCCCGTTACAGCTTCTGCTTCTGTCCAGACAAAGGACCCATTGCCAGTTTATTTATTTATTTATTTATTATTTATTTACTTCTCTTATATACCGCGCTATTAAAATCAGTGCGGTTTACAATTGAACAAAAAACATACTGCAATGTCACACGACAATTGAGTTTTTACATTGAACATGGACGAGATAACCTGGAGGTAACAGGGGTAACTAATTACAGAGTTGAAGGACTAGTTCCATGTGCAGGATGCCTGCATGCTGAAGCTCTCAGGAAACAAGTGGAGGAGCTCAGAGAAGAGGTGGCGAGGCTGAGGAGCATTCAAGACAGTGAGAAGTACATTGATGAGATGCTTCTTGAAACATCCAAGCTCTCCAGCAGAGGAGAAGATGGGAGCCTATGGAATGATGAAGGTTGGATACGAGTCACCAGGGCCTGCAGAATCACCAATCCAACTCCTCCAGCCTTTGAATTGA
This sequence comes from Ichthyophis bannanicus, assembly GCA_033557465.1. Classification (NCBI taxonomy): domain Eukaryota; kingdom Metazoa; phylum Chordata; class Amphibia; order Gymnophiona; family Ichthyophiidae; genus Ichthyophis; species Ichthyophis bannanicus. The sequence goes on from CM066035.1 coordinate 334,168,264, forward strand.
AGAACCATTAAGCAGCCCTGGAAGTGGAGGAGGTGAAAGCATCCCTGAAAAGGGGAGAACCAGAGCTTGAGCACCCCAAAGTTGCAGAATCAGTGACCTCAAGGAAGCAAAGGGTAGTGGTGGATGGTGACTGTCTGTTGATTGGTACTGAGGTGTCCATCTGCCAGCCAGCCTTGATGTCCTGAGAGATATGCTGTCTGCCAGGTGCCAAAATCTGAGATGTTAGGGAGAGTTTGCCAAGACTCATTAAGCCTACTGACTATTATCTGATGTTGCTTATCCATGTCTGCATAAATGATACTTCTAGGTATCCCTCTGAGCATATCAAAAGTGAATTCATGGCTCTGGAACAGAGGGTGAAGCAGATAGGAGTGCAGGTGGTGTTCTCTTCAATCCTCCCTGTTGAGGGTAGCCAAGACAGAGAAGCTCGCATCCTGAAGATAAATGCATGGCTGCGTGGATGGTGTTATCGAGAGCGTTTTGGTTTCCTGGACCATGGGATGCTGTTTCAAGGGTTACAGAGCAGAGATAGCGTCCATCTGTCCAAGAAGGGTCGACGTGTCTTCAGTAGCAGACTGGCTAACTACTGAAGAAGACTTTAAACTAGATTCATTGGGGATGGGTGAAGAAAACCCCCAGGTAAGGGAAAACCCCCAGGTAAGTGAAACATTAAATACCTTTATGGAAAGCAATGTGTATAAATGCCTCGAGCATTTGAAATAAGATCCCAGATGTTGAGGCTTTAATGGGAGAGGCTGACTTGGATTTAGTGGCAGTAACAGAGACATGGTTCACGGACAACCATGACTGGGATGTAATTATACTAGGCTATAATTTATTCAGAAAGGGACGGGTGGGAAGAAGGGGAGCAGGAGTGACACTATACATAAAAAATGATATTAAAGCTATGGAACTACAGGGCTTAAAAGGGAGAGTGGAGGCACTATGGGTTAAACTAGAAAGAGGGAAAGAGAAATCTGTTTGCATTGGTGTGATATATAGACCTCCCTCACCCGAAGAACAGGTGGACGGAGAGTTAATTGAAGATATACGCAGTATTGCCAGGAAAGGGGAAATGCTACTGATAGAGGATTTTAATATGCCAGATGTTGATTGGCACATCCCTGCTGCAGTATCATCTAGAAGTAAGGAGATCCTGGATTCTCTACAGGGAGAACTATTCAAGCAACTGATAACACATGTGAAGGGCCTATACTGGACTTAGTACTTACCAATAGTGAAAGTGTTTCTGATGTTATAGTGGGGGATCATTTTGCATCCAGTGATCATCAGATGGTGTGGTTCAGTATTAGGACTAGGGCTGCTAAAATCCATTCAAAAGTGAAGGTCTTAGACTTTAGGAAAACTAATTTTGCCAAGATGGGCCAATACCTCAGAGAGTCGTTAGCAGGATGGGAACAGCTGGGGGATGTAGAAAAACAGTGGGCAAAACTGAAAGAGGATATTTTAAAGGCAACCAACCTTTTTGTTAAAATGGTAAATAAATGTAAAAGGAAAATGAGACTGCTATGGTTTCAAAAGGAGTAGTTGAAAAGGTGAAGAAAAACAGGGAACCCTTCATGAAATACAAGAAATCACAGAGAGAGGAAGACAGGCAGTTTGGAAAAACTTAGAGAAGCTAGAAAAGTAGTCAGGAAAGCAAAAATTCAAAAAGAGGAGGAAATAGCCAATGCAATAAAATGGGGGGGATAAGACATTTTTCAGATATGTTAGTGAGAAGAGGAAGGGCAAAAGTGGTATTGTCAGACTCAAGGGTGAAGGGGAGGAATATGTAGAAACCGATGAGAATAAAGTGGAATTGCTTAACAAATATTTCTGTTCTGTGTTCACATATGAAGGACATCAGAAAATGCCCACAAACAGAAACAGCAGTGAAGGGCATCTTGAACAATTTTCAGAAGACTGTGTTCGTGAGAAACTAGCTAATTTTAAAGTAGGCAAAGCGATGGGACCGGATGGGATACAGCTAAGAATACTGAGGGAACTTGGCACGTTCTAGTAGCTCCTCTGGCTGACCTTTTCAATGCCTCATTGGAGTCGGGAGTAGTGCCAAAGGACTGGAAAGAGGCAGATATGGTCCCTTTACACAAAAGCAGAAGTAAGGATCTGGCTGAAAACTACAGCCGGTTAGTTTAACCTCTGTGGTGAGTAAAATTATTGGAAGCGCTGCTGAAAGAGAAAATAGTGAAGTTTCCGGAGTCCAATGGATTACCTGATCCGAGGCAGTATGGATTCACCAGAGGTGGGTCTTGTCCGACAAATCTGATTGATTTCTTTGACTGGGTGACCAGGGAGTTGGACTGAGGGAGAGCCGTAGATATGGTGCATTTAGATTTCAGTAAAGCCTTTGACACCATTCAGCATCAACTTATAAACAAACTGAGCACCCTAAGGATGGATCCTAAGGTTACTGCTTGGGTTAGAAATTGGTTGAGTGGGAGACGACAAATGGTACAGGTAAATGGAGCTCACTTTGAGGAGAAGGAGGTTACCAGTGGTGTGCCGCAGGGATCTGTCCTTAGTCCGATTCTTTTTAACATCTTTGTTAGTGATATTGCGGAAGGGCTGTCGGGTGGGGTTTGCCTCTTTGCAGATGATACCAAAATCTGCGATAGACACCCTGGAAGGTGTAGATAACATGGGGAGGGATCTAGCTAAGCTTGAAGAATGGTCTTGAATTTGGCAGCTGAGATTTAATGTTAAAAAATGCAAGGTCATGCATTTGGGCTGCAGCAATCCAAGGGAGTGATATAGTATGGGGGTGAAGTACTTCTGTCCACAAAAGAAGAGCAGGACCTAGGCGTGATTGTGTCTGATGATCTTAATGTAGCTAAACAGGTAGAAAAGGCAACAGCAAAAGCTAGAAGGATGCTTGGGTGCTTAGGGTGAGGAATGGCCAGCAGAAGAAAGGAGGTGATAGTGCCTCTGTAGAAGTCTTTGGTGCGATCTCATTTGGAGTTTGTGTGCAGTTCTGGACACCGCACCTTCAAAAGGATATAAACAGGTTTGAATCTGTACAGAGGGTGGTTACTAAAATGGTGTGGTCTTCATTATAAAGCATATAAGGACAGACTTAAAGATCTTAATATGTATACTTTAGAGAAAAGGTGGGCTAAAGGTGATATGATTGAGATGTTTAAATACCTCCGTGGCATAAATGCACAGGAGAGAGCTTCGTTTGATTGAAAGCAAGCTCTGCTACTAGGGGACATAGGTTGAGTGTGAAAGGGGATAGACTCAGGATTAATATGCGGAAATATTTTTTTATGGAAATAGTGGTAGATCCATGGAATAGTCTCCCAGTTGAGGTGGTAGAGATGAGGACAGTGTCTGAATTGAAAAAGGCTTTGGACAAACACAGAGGATCTCTAAAAGGAAAAAAAAAGGACTGTTATAGTGGTTGATATGTAAGAGCAAACTAGATAGGCCATGTAGTCTTTTTCTGCCATCATAGTTAGAAACATAGAAACATAGAAGTATGATGACAGAAAAGACCACATGGCCTTTCTAGTCTGTCCTTCCATATCAACAACTACAGCAGTCCCCTTTTTACCTTTAGAGATCCTCTGTGTTTGTCCCATGCTTTTTTGAATTCAGTTACTGTCCTCATCTCTACCACCTCCACTGGGAGACTATTCCACGGATCCACTACTCTTTCCGTAAAGAAATATTTCCGCATATCACTCCTGAATCTATCTCCCTTCACCCTCATCCCATGTCCCCTCATAGCAGAACTTGCTTTCAATTGAAAGAGGCTCTCTCCCTGAACATTTATGCCACGGAGGTATTTAAACATCTCAATCATATCACCTCTATCCCGCCTTTCCTCTAAGGTGTACATATTAAGATCCTTCAGTCTGTCCTCATATGCTTTATAATGAAGACCACTAATCATTTTAGTAGCCACCCTCTGCACCGACTCCATCCTGTTCACATCCTTTTGAAGGTGCGGTCTCCAGAATTGCACACCATACTCCAAATGAGGTCGCACCAAAGACCTATACAGAGGCATTATCACCTCCTTTTTTCTGCTAGCCATTCCCCTCTGTATGCACCCAAGCATCCCCCTAGCATTTGCCGTTGTCTTTTCTACCTGTTTAGCCACTCTAAGATCATCAGACACAACCACTCCTAGGTCCCGCTCTTCTTTAGTGGACAAAAGTACTTCACCCCCTATACTATATTGCTCCCTTGGATTGCTGCAGTCCAAATGCATGACCTTACACCTTTTAACATTAAATCCCAGCTGCCAGATTCTAGACCATTCCTCAAGCTTAGCTAGATCCCTCCTCATGTTATCTACACCTTCCTGGGTGTCCACTCTATTGCAGATTTTGGCATCATCCGCAAAGAGGCAAACCCCACCCGACAGCCGCTCCGCTATATCACTAACAAAGATGTTAAAAAGAATCAGACCAAGGACAGATCCCTGGGGCACACCACTGGTAACATCCTTCTCCTCAGAGTGAGCTCCATTTACTTGTACTCTTTGTTGCCTCCCGCCCAACCAATTTCTAACCCAAGCAGTAACTTTAGGATCTATCCCTAGAGTGCTCAGTTTGTTTATAAGTCGCCTATGAGGAACAGTGTCAAAGGCTTTACTGAAATCCAAATACACCACATCCAGGGTTCTCCCTCGGTTCAACTCCCTGACCACCCAGTCAAAGAAATCAATCAGATTCGTCCGACAAGACCTGCCCCTGGTGAATCCATGCTGCCCCGGATCCTGTTTCTATGATGTCTGTCATTACTTGCCTTTTCCTGAACCCTGCCTACACTTCAGGTAGTTCTCATTTCAGGTATAGTTGTAGTCTCTTTTGAATAATCTTCAGTAGAATCTTGCTGGCATGTGGGTTCAGAGCGATTGTTCGATAATTTCCACAGTCAGTTGGATTACCTTTCTTTAGTATTGGTATAAACACAGATCTTTTCCAGTCAGTTGGCCATGATGTTTTCTTCCAAATTTCCTGGCAGAGCCTTGTAAGTATGGTAACAGCTGCATCAGATAGCTGTAATACTTCTATGGGAATACCATCGCTGCCTTGTGCTTTGTGCTTTGATAAGGCTTTCAATGCTGCTTTGATGACTTCTTTCATCACCAGTGGTCCGGATCTTAAGGTACAGGTTGAAACAGCTGTTGGTCCATTTGATCTTTATCATATAAAAACTTTGTATATTCTTTCCACCTTTGATCTTTTCAGCATCATTCAACATAGATCCTTGAGAATCTTGTAACATTCCAATTCGAGAATGGAATTTATTCTTTAACTCTTGTAGCTTTAGGAAAGTCGATCTTGTTCTTCCTCTAATAGTTTCTACTTCTATTTACTTGCACGCGTCATTGTAGTACTTCTCCTTGTCTTGCTGCACGTTGGAAATCTCTGAGTTCTGCAGTTGCCTCTTTCTCATCTGGTTTTAGCTTCTCTGCATTTCTGGGCAATTTTCAGAGTTTCTTCAGTCATCCATTTTGGCTGTCTTTTCTTTTTCACCTTTTGTAGAGACGTCTCACTTTCTTCCAACACAACCTTCTTGATGTCATCCCATAACTCTTCTGGAGCTCTGACATTTGTATCTACAGCATCAAATTGATTTTGCAGGCAGTCTTTAAATTCCATTGATATATTCTCAAGGTCATATTTTGCTACCTTCATGAGTGTCTTGCTGTTTTTCAACTTTAGCTTGAGTTTTCATACTAGTAGTTGATCAGTCAGCTCCAGGTTTTATCTTTTTTTGATGTTATACAGCTTTTCCATCGTTGACTTCCACAGATAGAGTCAATTTGATTTTTGTACAATCCAGTGGATGATGTCCATGTGTACAGTTGCCGCTTGTGTTGCTGGAAGAAGGAGTTTGAGATGAATAGATCGTTGGTCTTGCAGAATTCTATCAGTCTTTCTCCAGCTTCATTTCTGTTGCCAAGTCCGTATTTTCCAACCATTTTGCCTTCTTCTTTGTTGCCAACTTTTGCATTCCAGTCACCCATGACTGTCAGGATATTCTGTATGCATGTTCTGTCAATTTCAGCTTGTACTTGTTCATAGAACTCATCAATTTTATCCTCTTCTGCAGCTGTTGTTGGGGCATATACTTGTAGTTGTGTTGATAGGCATTCCTAATAGACGAATAGAAATTAAGCGTTCACTGACTGTATTGTATTTCATTACAGTTCTTGCAAGTTTCTTCTTATTTATAAATGCAACACCATTTCTTCTTTGTCTTTCATTTCCAGCACAGTAGACCATGTGATCATCTGATGCAAAGTGCCCAATGTCAGTCCATTTCAGTTCGCTGACACCCAACAGATCAAGTTGTACATGCTCCATTTCATTCTTCATCACCTCCAACTTCCCTTGGTTCATGCTTCATACGTTCCATGTCCCAATATGTAAGACATCTTTGCAGCTTCTGACTCTGATTTCATGTGCAGCTACATCAGCAGTCAGACATCCCAAGGGCTTTGATCCAAGCACATCGTAAATGCTGGCTTTACTCTGAAAAGTCTTCAGCTCCTCCCCAGTAGCCAGTTGAGTGCCTTCCGACCTGGAGGTCTCATCTTCCAGCACTATAGGTCAATTTGTTTTGTTGTGACTATCCATTGGGTTTTCGTGGCAAGATACAGAAGTAGATTGTCAGGCCTTCCTTCCGCGCAATTTAAGTTTAGTGTTGTTGCCGTTTTCACAGAATTGTGATCCTCCGCCGACAACATTGTTCCATTCTGCTACTGCCCAGATGGGTGTTTTGTCTTGGTCTGGAATCTCATTGAGACCTGTCCATCTTGAGAGATCCTGCCAGTAGTTGAACTACCGATAGCTTAGCCCTCAGCATCATTGATGCACACAAGCCCCTTATATTTAACTCAAGCTTCTCATTTACAGTATGTTCTCCATGCTGTTCCACACACATTTTTATATGTAAAAAAAACAGGGGCATCGGGAACGGCCACCAACATATTCCATTCTTTTTCTTCATTTGCCTCCCAAATAAATCAAACACACATTGTTTGGGAGGCAAGTGAAGAAAAATAGCGGCACATTTTGCTGAAATATGCAACTTGGTGGTCATTCCCAATGTTTCTTTTTACATATAAAAATGTGTGTGGAAACCACAAATGAAAAAATTGAGTTAAATTTAAGGGTCACTCTTGAGCATTGATATTTGTCGGCCTTTTATAAAATAAGCATAAAATAGGCTTTTTATTTAGATATTCCACATAGGCACCCTTGGTGGCCACATGTCTTTCACATGCAGAGTATCACTTGTATTCACAGAGCTTAGATTTGACATTGCTAAAACCTACAAAGCCTTCTCCGAACTGACATGCAAATAAAAAACAGGAAACAATCCCATTAGCTTCTAAAATTACTAGGTCCAGGTCTGTTCCAATTAGAAGATTTTAAATTATAGAAATATAGGTCAGCAAAAAGATTTAAGTTCCTTAGCGTCCCTCTAGTCCAGTCCCGGAACCATAGAGTTGTGAACCTCCACCAGCAGCTTTGGAGACTGAACATCTTCATCTCTTTGATCATCCAGCTATATGCAGCCCCAAGGACCGCCCACACATCAGTATCTCAGTCTCCAAGCAGCTTGGAAGTCAGAGCCCAGAACTGGGCTCCTTAGGAACAAATAAGCAGAGCTTTAGTGTTTTATTATTTTCTAGATTTAGGTGCTGGGCTGCTGCTGTGGAGGAAATCTTTGACTGTGTCCCTTCTGTCTTTCTCTAATCTGTTTTTTTCTCTCTGTCTCTCTCTGTCAGTCTCCCCATAGGTCAAACAAGCAGGGGAGCTGCACAGGACACAGGTCTCCTTTCTACCGAACCCCCTGTGTGGGTGAGGAGAAGGTTGAAGACAATTACAGGCAGCAATTGAATACAGCAGTAGGCTCTGAGGGTCCCCTGACTGATTTAGGGGTTCCCCGAGCTGCCCTGAGCGGTTATTACTCTGTTATTGACTCTGATAACTGCTACTCAGAGCTTGTGACAGGCACGCTGTACAGCACTCTCAGTGATTTGACCCCCCCTCCACTCCTGTGTGTGGGTGAGTAGAGTTTGAAGCTTTTTCTTTCTAAAGGCAGGTCAGGGGATTTCGGCAGTGCCGGAGCGCCTGTTGGCGGGGGGCGTCCAGGAGGGATCCCTAGGAGTTCTGCCCGCCTTTTTCTCTCTCATGCAGGAGGCTCTGGCTCTCTTGCAGCCGGCGGGGGGAGGCTCGGTCCTGCCCCGCCGTGGGCTAAAGCGTCCACTTTCAGTAGAGGGAGACACTGGTCCACAAAAGAAGAGCCGGCCCCCGAGTGTTGCGGATTCTGCGCCTCCTGGGGACGAGTTCCACGAGGGGCTGGGGGAGGCTCTCGAGCTGGAGTCTGCGGAGGATTTAGAAGACGGCGAGTTGTTGGACGACGAGCAGAGTAGTAGAATAGTGCGTGTATTTCGTAAAGAGGAACTTCCGGCACTGATTGCCGAAACCCTCAAGGTATTGAACATACCCGTGGAAGATGCCACTGCGGAGGACAAGTTGGAGGATCCCTTGATGCAGGCGGTGCGCACTTCCCACAGAGTCTTTCCGCTCCATAGGGTTTTTAAAGCTATGATCCAGGAGGAGTGGAACAGTCCAGAGTCCGCTTTGCGCGGGGCTAGACTGTTGCCTAAATTGTATCCTCTGTCGGAGGCTGATAGAGAGCTCTTTCATTCGCCGAAAGTGGACGCGGCAGTTTCCGCGGTTACTAAACGGACTACTATCCCGGTGGAAGGTGCTGCGGCGTTGAAGGACCCTCAGGATCGGAAAGTTGATAGCTTGTTGAGACAGGCGTTTGATGTTGCTGCCCTGTCAATGCAGGCGGCAGTGGCCGGGGCCTGGGTGGCGCGCGGCTGCCTCCGCTGGTCTCAACAGTTCCAGGGGCCCCAGTCGGCGGAACAAGAGGCCACGGCGTCCAGATTGGAGTCGGGTACCGCTTATTTGGCGGATATCCACTATGACCTCATTAGGGGGTTAGCTAACGGCATGGCGTCGGTGGTAGCGGCGCGTCGTTCTCTTTGGTTACGCAATTGGGCGGCTGATGGCTCTTCTAAAGCTCGCCTTAGTAAGCTGCCGTTTAAGGGCAGGCAGTTATTTGGAGAGGACTTGGATAGGTTGGTAAAAGATCTCGGGGATTCTAAGGGGGGTCGGCTTCCGGAGGATAAGCCCAAGCAGGGGAAGCCGACCTTCACCTTCCGGGGGTCTCAGCAGTCCTTTCAGAGGTTTCGTGCCTCCCGCTTTGGTCAGTCCCAGCGTTCCAGATATCTGGGGCGCGGACAGAGTTTCCGCGGATTTTGGGGGGCAGGTAGAGGTTTTGGCTCCTTCCAGGCGCAGGTCCCCAAAAAGTCACAATGAAGCGAGGCCGGCTCCGGTGGCGGTGATTCCCGTAGGGGGCAGACTGCGGGATTTCTACCCTGCCTGGGCCGCTATCACATCCGATCAGTGGGTGTTAGAAGTGATACGAGAGGGATATGCGCTCGAGCTACATCGACCGGTGCTCAATTCCTTCGTTATGTCCCCGTGCAGCGCTCCCTGGAAACGACGAGTCGTATCCGATACACTTTCCCGGCTGCTTCGGCTCCGGGCGGTCGCCCCCGTGCCGGAGGGGCAGTTAGGGTCCGGTCGATACTCCATCTACTTCGTAGTGCCGAAAAAGGAGGGCACCTTTCGACCAATCCTGGATTTAAAGAGAGTGAATCGGTGCCTCCGGGTGTCGCATTTTCGCATAGAAACGCTGCGCTCGGTCATAGCGGCGGTCCGCGAGGGGGAATTCCTAACGTCCCTAGACCTTACAGAGGCCTATTTGCACATTCCCATTCGCCGGGAACATCAAAGATTTCTGCGGTTTGCGCTGCCGATGGGCCATTTTCAGTTTCAAGCCATGCCCTTCGGCCTAGCGACGGCGCCACGGGTCTTCACGAAGATCATGGTGGTGGTAGCGGCGTTCCTGCGGAAGGAGGGTGTCCTCGTGCATCCCTATCTCGACGACTGGTTGATCCGGGCGACGGCGCGGGTCGTACAGGTTTTGCAGTCGTTAGGCTGGGTGGTCAATCGGGCGAAGAGCAGCCTTCTTCCCTCGCAGACCTTGGAGTATTTGGGGGCGCGTTTCGAGACCGACAACGGGAAGGTTTTTCTCCCAGTGCACAGAGCGCGGGCCCTGAGGCGGCTGGTGGAGCAGTTTATAGCGAGACGGGCGTCCTCGGCTTGGCAATACCTTCAGCTTCTCGGCACGATGGCGGCGACCATCAAGGTAGTTTCGTGGGCAAGGGCGCACATGTGGCCCCTGCAGCGAGCGCTGCTGCGTCGATGGTGTCATCAGTCCGACTCGCTAGCTCGTCAGTTAGTTTGCCCCTTGGGGGTTCGGCCCAGCCTTTGCTGGTGGTTGCGTCGGCGCTCTCTGGCGAACGGTATGCCCTTGGAGTCTCCCTTCTGGCGTCTGCTGATGACGGATGCCAGTTTGAGCGGCTGGGGGGCTCATTGCGAGGGCCAGATTGCTCAGGGCCAATGGTCCTCGCGGGAGAGCCGGTGATCCATCAACCGACTGGAAATGAGAGCCGTGTGGTTGGCTCTGACAGCGTTTCAGCCTTGGCTGCAGGGAGCGGCGGTCAGGGTGCTATCCGACAATGCCTCCACGGTAGCCTACATAAATCGCCAGGGAGGCACAGGCAGCGCGGCGTTGGAAGCAGAGGCGGATCTGCTTCTGGATTGGGCAGAGCGGCATCTTCAGTGTCTGTCGGCCCAGAATATCGCGGGGGTTCACAATGTGGAGGCGGACTTTCTGAGTCGTCGCAGGATAGACCCCGGAGAGTGGTCTCTACATCCCGAGGTATTTGCGTTGCTGGTCCGTCGTTGGGGTCTGCCGATAATGGACCTCATGGCGACCTTCGAGTCCGCGCAGTTCGAAAGGTTCTTCAGCAGGCGTCGGGAACGCATGTCGGAAGGCCTCGATGCATTGGCACAAAGGTGGCCAAGGTACGGGCTGCTCTATGTCTTTCCTCCGTGGGCTCTGCTGGGTCGCCTGGTACAGCGGATCGAACGGCATCCGGGTCCCGTGGTTCTGATTGCCCCGGACTGGCCTCGTCGGCCTTGGTATGCGGATCTGGTGCGGTTGAGTGTGGCCGATCCGTGGCTCCTTCCTCCTCGGCCGGATCTCCTTCGGCAGGGGCCACTGCAGATGCCTCAGGTGGCTTGATTCTCGCTTACGGCATGGCTATTGAGAGGGCGCGAATGAGAGCTAAAGGTTATTCTCCGGAGGTCATTGCTACCTTGTTGTGGGCGCGGCGTCGGTCTACGTCGCTAGCGTATGTCCGGGTCTGGCGTATTTTTGAGAGCTGGTGTGCAGCTCGCGAGTTGCGGCCTTTGCGGACCTCCGTTCCTTAGATCCTCTCCTTCTTGCAAGCAGGGGTGGACAAGGGCCTGGCGGCCAGTTCGTTGAGGGTCCAACTTGCAGCTCTTGCGTGTTTTCGAGGCAAGGTTCAGGGCCAGTTATTGGGGTCCCATGCGGACGTGAAGCGCTTCTTGCGAGCGGTGTTGCTTATGCGTCCTCCATGCAGGGCTTTAGTGCCCTCGTGGGACTTGAATTTGGTGTTGAGGTCTCTGGTGGCTTCGCCGTTTGAACCCTTGGCGCAAGCTTCGTTGAAGGACTTGACGTTGAAAACGGTGTTTCTGGTAGCGATCTCATCAGCTCGCAGGATCTCGGAGTTGCAGGCTCTTTCGTGTAGGGAACCCTATCTGTCTTTCTCTGCCGACAAGGTGGTATTGCGACCGGTTCCCGCGTTTTTGCCTAAGGTAGTTTTGGCGTTTCACATGAATCAGGTGGTGTCTCTCCTGGTGTTTGCCAAGGAACGGGGCAAGCACGCGGATAACTCCTTGCACGCGTTGGATGTCCGTCGAGCTCTTCGTCGGTATTTGAGGGAAACGGCGGCCTTCCGTAAGTCCGATCGCCTATTTGTCACATTTGGCGGTCTGCGCAAGGGGGAAGCGGCGTCTAAGTCTTCCATTTCCCGCTGGTTGAAAGAGGCGATTTCGTCGGCATGCCTTTTACACGGCAGGATGGTTCCTGCCGGGCTTCGGGCTCACTCGACTAGGGCGCAGGCGGCGTCTTGGGCAGAAGTGAGCTTGGTACCGGCGGTGGATATTTGTCGGGCAGCGACGTGGTCGTCCTTGCACACCTTTGCTAAGCACTATCGTCTGGATGTGTAGGCGGCGTCGGATGCGCGGTTTGGGTCTCGGGTGCTTCAGGCTGGACTAGCGAGGCCCTCCCGTTGAGATTTACTGCTCTGTTACATCCTCTATGGTTCCGGGACTGGACTAGAGGGACGCTAAGGAAGAGTAAATTAGACTTACCTGCTAATTGTTGTTCCTTGCGGAACTCTACTCCAGTCCCGGATCCCTCCCTGTCTATCTGTTCTCGCTGCCAGCCAAGAAGGTAAATTCATTATAGGAGTCTGCCAGGGTTTTTGTTCTCTATACTTTCGGTCAGAGCTGCTCTGCTTGCAGCACGCCTTAGTTTCCTTTCGGGGTCAAATCTTGGGGGTGAGCGGTGGCGCCTCTTGTTGCATGCGTTTTGCACAAGGGTCGCCACGGCCGTTCTGGTCCGCCTTCCCGTAGGCGGGAGGTTGTTCTTACGCAATTGGGGGAAAAAAAAAAACAAAAGAGAGAATTTTTGCTCGTAGTGGGAACTTTAGGGTCAGGATCCTTTTTTCCACTGTGTTGTTATATCTACTTATTTGTTGCTCTGCTTAGTATGCTTTGTCAATAGGTACTGATGTGTGGGCGGTCCTTGGGGCTGCATATAGCTGGATGATCAAAGAGATGAAGATGTTCAGTCTCCAAAGCTGCTGGTGGAGGTTCACAACTCTATGGTTCCGGGACTGGACTAGAGTTCCGCAAGGAACAACAATTAGCAGGTAAGTCTTTTACTCTTTGTACTTTTATTTTTATTGGGCAAAAATCAGGTCATCCCTTAGATCAGCGCTGTCCAAACTTTTATCTGATGTGACCCCATTTTTGCACACACAATCATATGGCCCCTGGAAGATGATGTTGCAAAACAGCAGACTTCCGCGCCCTTCCTCTTCCTAGTCCGCTTCCACCTCCCTCCCCTTGTTCAAAACATGAAAAGAGCAGCTGCAGTAGCAATAGTGCCAGCAGTAGCAGTACTTGGCACACTGCCATGTGTATCAGTATGTATTCAGAGACCTCTACATGTGTTTCTAGTCTAACAGGAGGAGGAGGCAAATTCCATGAATGTACACTGAATCAGGCCCCATTCTGACTGCCACTACTGGGAGCAGGAGGGGAAGCAGCCCTATTTCTGTGACCCGATCCTTGGATAATGTGACCCCATTTGCAGTCCTGACCTACAGTTTGTGAAACACTGCCCTAGATTCTTGAGAATGTTTACCCCCCCCCTCCCCCCCCCGTTGGTCTCCTTGTTCCTTCCATCTATCTTGTGCATAATGAGGCCGATATTCAATCACACACTGAATGCATAAAGTTCTATTCAAATAAGTTATCCATGTAACTATATATATTTTCAGCAATCCTATTTGTTTAAGTTGGATCGCTGAAAATTCATGGTTATAGAATGACCACGCTTTTGATGGTCAGAATTCATTGATAAGTTGCCTGAGTAGCAACTGAATATTGCCATTCTACAGATTTCTTTAAGATCTATCCTATATCTCAGATTTTGAAAATTCTGTAGTGTTATTTCATCATAAATTGATTGAAATTTCTGGAATCCAGTGGACTGCAGGATCCGAGGCAACATGGTTTTACCAAAGGAAGATCGTGCCATACATATCTGATTGATCTTCTTTGACTGGATGACGAGAGAACTGAATCAAGGGGATGCAATAGATGTGATCCACTTGGATTTCAGCAAAGCCTTTGATACTGTTCCTCATAGGAGACTTATGAATAAACTGAGTATTTTGTAGATGAGTCCTAAGATGGTGAAATGGATCAGAATTTGGTTGACTGATGAATGACAAGAGGGTGGTGGTAAACGGAAATTGCGCATAAGAAAGGAAAGTGAGTAGTGGAGTGCCTCAGGGATTGGTGCTGGGGCTGATACTGTTCAAAGTCTTCGCGACTGATATTACCAAAGGGTTAAAAGGAAACGTTTGCCTTTTTGCAGATGACATGAAGATTTGCAACAAAGTGGATACCTCAGAGAGGCAGACAACATGAGAAAAGATCTATAAAAATCAGAAGAATGGTCTTAATACTTGGCAATTAAGATATAATCCAAAAAAGTTCAGAGTGATGCACTTGCGATGCAGAAATCCAAAGGAGCAATATGCAGTAGGTGGCAAGAGGCTGGTGTGCACTGACCAGAAGAAGGATCTTGGGGTGATAGTATCTGAGGATCTCAAGGTGGCTAAACAATGTGACAAGGCAGTGGCTAAAGCCAGAAGGATGCTAGGCTGCATACAGAGAGGCATAACTAGCAGAAGGGAGTTTTTAATGCCCCAATACAAGTCATTTGTGAGGCCTCACTTGGAGTATTGTATTCAGCTTTGGACACTGCACCTTGCAAAGGATATTAAGACTTGAAATGGTTCAGAGGCAACCAAAATGATATGGGGCCCGTGCCAGAAGATATTTGAGGAGAGATTTAAGGACTTAAATATGTATACCCTGGAGGAGAGGAGGGACAGGGGAGAGATGGTACACATGTTTAAATACTTAAAAGGTATTAATGAACAAACAAAACTTTTTCATAGATGAGTAAGCTGTACAACTAGAGAACATGAAATGAAGATGCAAGGACGTAAACTTAGAAGCAACATCAGGAAATACTTTTTCACGGAAAGGGTAGTGCATGGCTGGAATGCTCTTCCAGTGGAGTTGATGGGGCAAAAAACAATGATGGAATTCAAAAAGGCATGAGACAGACACAGAGGGCTCCTTTTATAGCAAGAGGATGGAATCAAAGCAAACTTAAGTAACTTTTACATTTCAAAAATTAGAGAGAAGTAATCTGCACGGAGCAGTGGGCACAGCCCCAACAAAGGCAAAGAGGGAGATAACCTGCAAAAAATGGCAGGTACAACCCTAAATAAAGGCACAGAGGTAGGGATTGCTTGCATAGAGCGGTGGGTACAACCCTCTCCACCTTACTGGGCAGACTAGATGGCCCATGCAGGTCTTTATCTGCTGTATGTACTATGTTACTATGAAATCATGGCTGTTGGGGATCAGGTGACATCAGGCCCAAGATGGCTGCCTTACCTGAGAGCTCGAAAAAGGACAGTAGCTAAATCCCCCTCTAAAAGTGGCTGTTAAACTACCCCCTCTCCCACAGCAGGTGCACAATTTGCCCTCCACTGTCTGGATGGCAACGTTGGCAAAAAAAGCATCCGTAGGCTTTAAAGGCTTATGCATTCAAGAACAGAGACCAATTGGGAGGTGGCTCTTGCAAGATGGTGGTGTCTGAGGTTAGTGGTGGGCCCACTCAAGAAACCCACGCACAGGATCATGGCAGTGATGGCACAACTGAGATCGTGTCATTGCGGAATGAAATGTGGCAGTGGTTCACCAAGTTAAAGGGAGATGTAAGAGCTCTAAAGGATGATGTGCAGACCTGGATGGCCAATTTGCATTTGGATTTTAATGATTCGGACAAACTGGTTGAAGAAAACAAGATATGTCTGGATGAGCAGCAGGAGCTATTGGCGGGTGTGAGTAGCAGTATGACCACCATGGTGGCAATGCAATATGAGATGTTAATGAAATTGGAGGACTTAGAGAATCGCTCCCATAAATGCAACATTCACATTAGGGGGCCTTCCTGAATCTACGTAACCAATGGATTACCTTAAATTAGCAGAGAACATATGCAGAGCTGTGATACAAACTGCCCAGATTCAACCTGAGTTGCTGTGCTTTAAAGTGGAAAGAACTCATCAGGTGCTGGGGCGGCAAAGAGAGGGCTGGCCACGTGATGTGTTGGCCTCTATGCATGAGTATGCCACCAAAGATGTAATTATGCGAGCAGCCCGCAAGCTTGGGAAATTCAAGTGGGACAATGCAATGAACTTTGCTAATTGCTCTATAATAATTAAGCATAGAGATTTGCGGGCTATTACCCAGCACCTTCATATGGATACGTGCGATAAAAGTGAACTTTCCCATTGTCTTCACTATCGTGAGCTGGATTGTCCGGGCTCGCACAGCAGAGGCGGCCCTTAAAAGCATGGATGTGGCTAACTTGCCTTCACTGGAGCCAGGCATGGCCAAAGGGCCAAAGAAGATGGATTCACCAAAGCTGAAAAGGGAGAGATCTCGCCAAGGAGGGAAACTGCTACACAGACAGGGAAATTGCCTGGACTGGGAGAATGCTACAGTGACCTGAGACTTTGCCATTGTTATGTGATCATTGCATCTTTAAACCGGAGGTCCTTCTTGTACTTCGAGTTGGAACCACTTGGAAGGGGAGTGGAGGGAGTGACTGGGAGAAACTGGAAGCTGTTGGATGAGGGGGAAGACAGGGTAAATGAATGGGGGTCTGAATGTGGATGGTAGGTGGGAGGGCGTAGGTGAATGAGTGTCAGACCTCAGGATGGGTCCCAAGTGGCTGATATTTGAGGGTTTTGGAGCATGAGGGGAGGGGAGGGGGGTTAGGGTGGGAAGGAGAAAGGTTGGGTGGGATAGGGAGATTTATTGTAAAATTTTGGAGAGAGAAGTCTGGATATGGTGGGATTTTTAACTTTGAGCCATGAGGTGTTTGCAGATAGGCACCTTTAATGTGCGGGTTCTGAACTCGCCCTACAAATGTCAATTATTGATCAAAGAGTTGACACGCTTGAAGATTCAGGTAGCCTGTATCCAAGAAATGCATTTTATAGTGCAGGATGAGATCAGAGTACTGCACAAACAGTGTAAAAATGCCTGGTTTGCCTGAAATTATATACAGCGGAAAGTGGATGGTATTGTGATCTTAATAGTTACTGATGTCCTGTTTCAGTTACTGGATGTCTGCAAAAATAAGGAGGGCAATTTCATGTTCCTAAAAGTGGAAATTGGGGATCAGAAGTGTATACTATAGGATATGTGTATGGGCTTAATACTGATCAGGGATCTTTTTATGATCAGGTAGCAAAGGTGCTGGGGGGGGGGGGCAGTTATGGACGATCAGTTTGTGTTAGGGGGAGACTTTAATTTGGCTATCAACCTGAAAGTGGACACACCTAAAAGGGTGGGAACTGTACATACTCCCAATCACCAAGGTTTGAGAGAGATTATTAGAACGTTTGGTTTGGTGGATATCTGGTAGGATACCCATCCAAAGGAGCAGGACTACATTTTTTATTCAGGTATGCATGATTCCTATACTTCTATCAATTATCTTTGGGTGGGAAAAGAATTAGCAGGGGTTATACAGAGTTCCACATGTGGTTGGATTATGCACCTGTCTGGGTGGGACTCGATCTCTGGTCTGCAAAGAAGGGGGACAGTAGTGGCGATTGAATGACTCACTGCTGGATGACTCGAGTGATTGTAAGAGGTCGATGGTAATAATACGTGAATATCTGGAAGTGAATGACAACATTGAGTGTACACCTGGGGTTATTTGAGAATGCCTTAAGGTGGTGGTGCGAGGTCACCTGATTGCATTAGGAACCTATAAAAAAACGAGAGAGGATCACGTAATGCAGTGAGCCGGGCAGCCGCAATTTTGCTCGGCTTCGGGGTTCCCGCCTAACTGCAAATATTGCTGAGCAAACTAACACCAACTGGTGCTTTTAGAGCCTAACGCATGTGCAGCCCCAACTGAAAGAGGTGCACGTTGTGGAAATTCTCTATCTGATGGCCACCAAATCTCTTCGGAAGGAAAGGTGCTGGGTCCCAGATGCCAAGATGGTGGAGGCCTCTCCATCCATCCTGCACACAGAACCACTTCCTAATATGGTCGAGGAGGTCACGAAAGCAGTAATGAGCGGCCCTAGAGAGCTGCTTCCAGGCTCTGACAGAGCAGCTCACTCAAGTAGGACAGGCAATTATGGACTATGGAGGCAGAATGGAGAAGTTGGAGGGGCATGTATCAGAGGTAGAGAACGCCCAGCATTTCCAGGCCTGTGTCTTGGAATAGCTTGAAGCCTTAGTCAAACAGCATGGAGAGAGAAGTTAGAAGATCTTGAAAACCACGGCAGGTGCAAAATTCTCCGCTTCATCGGAATTGCAGAAACAGTCACTGAAGTGGTACTCCAGGGGTACTTGGAGACTTGGGTACTTTTGCCCTACCGGCCGCGATGGGTCTCGTAGTCATCGAGCGTGCACACCGGCTGGGAACCTACCACAAAGACGCGGATCGGACAAGAGTGGTTATTGCTCTGTATCTAAGCTATGCGCACAAAGAAGCAGTGTTGTGGGTAGCCTGGGACCAACGACAGCACCAACAAGGGCACAACTGGGTACTCGTCTTCCAGGATTACTCTCTGCAAGTAAGCTGGCACTGGAAAGACTTTGCCACCGTGTGCACCGCGCTGGTGTCTGAGGACCTTCGGTTTTCTCTATTTTACCCTGCCAGGCTCAAATGACCTACCAAAACCAACAGCGATTTTTCAATTCGCTGGCTGAGGCTTAAGCCTTTCTAAACGAATTGAGGGACAAGTGACAAGTTTGTTGGACTGCTTGCTTCAATAATATGCATGGGAGCTGTGGACCTTACAGTATTTGAAACTGCTCTGTGTGGACGCTGACTGGGAGCATGCTGTCTTCACGGAAAGAGGCTTAGCCTATTACTCCCTGAATCTGTGCCTCTCCTAACCTGGCCATGATGCAGAGGGCCACGGTGTAATGAGTGCAAGTATTGCACAGGAGGCCCTCTGGGACCTGGACTGCCTACAGTTGAACCCCTGTTAGGCCTCGCATTGGCTCCATCATTCAAAGTTAGATATAAGCAACAGTGAGAGCTTTAATCTGTGAATAGCAGGTAAACACATTTGTTGACTGTTTTAATTGAAGATAGAACTTTCTATAATTGTATGTATGGACTATGAACATGGGAAGGGGTCTGCTTGTGTTGCCTTGCAGTGGTGAGGTGGAAAGGGGGAACATCTCAAGCTCTGTAGTGGCTGTGGCCCCTTGGTTATTGGCTCGAGCAGCGATATTAGTGGGTATATGCAAGGAGGAGGGCAGTCAATGGGCCACAAGGAAGGGCTCAGACAGCACCGTGGCAGTCAACAAATGGATACTGGAAATGCATGGTGCGGTTGCGCCTATTTCTACAAGGGATTGGGGAGATTAAGAAGTAGGCGTGGATGAGTGGGATGGAACTTGAAGGGGAGGGGAGTCAGACATGGTGGGGGAAGGGAGAAGGTAAGTGTGATAACTTGAGGGGATGTAGTATCTTAGCTTACTCTTGAGCACAGGAGTATCTGGGGGAAGGGGAGAAGGGTTAGAATAGTTGAGATAAGTGGATTACGGACCTGTAGAAGCGGGAATATATGAGTGAATGAGGCTATATGCAATGCCAAATGAATGCAGGAGGGGGGTAACAAATATAGTTGGGCAGGATGCCGATGTATTCAGGTAGATCTCTATGGAGGATCCAGATGAGGAGGGTGGGCGTCAACAGGGGAGGGGTAGGGGATGGGAAGGTAGGATAGAGCTATTTAGAAGATATTACAACTTGATTGTTGGGGGTAATTTCTCTTACAATAGGATATCTAAGAGATATAGGGAGAATGCCTTAGGTGCACAAGTGGGGGGACTCGAGGAGTGTGCGAAAGGAGGCTGCTGCAGCTCTTATAATGTGGCTCTTTTAAAGTGGTGGGATGACCCTCGGCTGGGTGGGGGTCAGAGCTCTCTTGGAGAACAGGTTTCGTGTACAAGCAACATGGCTCATGGATAAAGGGTAGCACAGTCCGATTTGTGTCTTGGAATGTATGTGAGATGGGTAATCCCATCAAAAGGCATAAGGTCCTATGGAGCTTCAGAGATAAACAGGTGGACTTTGCCTTTTTGCAGGAAACCCACCAGACTGAGGCAGAACATTCTGAATTCAAACGATGTCTATGGAGCATCCTCCGGTGGGAAAAATGCAGGAATTGCCATCCTAGTACACAAACAAGTTGGGTTTGTAATGCAACACTGTGCTGTGGACCCAAGAGGGAGATATATTTTTGTTACAGGAACCCTCAAGGGACAGAAAATGGTCCTAGCAAATGCTTACGACCCCCTTTTCAGAGCTATTTTGCTTGCAACCAACTCTTATTCCTCCACTCTCACCAACTTTATCCCCACCCATCTGATCCAGCATCAAAACGGCAGCTGATCTGTAAAGGTTAGCAAAGCGTAATGACACAGTATTGGCAGTGTTAGAGGCATACGGTATATGATGTTTTAAGTCACATTGGTCAGGAAGAACAATAGAATAGCCTTTCTGACCTATGCAGAAAGAGAAAATGTTTGGAATGAACTGTGGCAAGATGGCAGGGAAGTAGCAGCTTTTATGACCAGGACAAGCATACTCTCTACTTCAGGTTGGTTCATGTACAAGTGGGGTCCACTCCTGCTCTTTCGTAGATTGGCATGGCAACTCGTGAATAAGTTACTCTTTGTTCAATCAAACAACAGACTGCAGGACAACATCAGGCATAAGGCATGCATGCTCAGTTGACTCATTGCAATGGCAGTGGTAAAAGGAGATGAATTTTATAGCCTACTCCTTAGAGCAGGATGTTGCACTCATGAGAGAGAACTATAGTATTGATCATGTCAGTTAAGTGGCTCAGCAAAGACATGAGCCATTCTATTTTAATTGAGCTATAGAAGATGTGGGATGCGGGTCTGCGCGGCGTGGTCTTTCGCTGATTTCACTCCTTTTTTCACTTCCACACTTTTTCTGTAGTCTCTTCATCTGACACTTCTACCCCTTTACCCTTATCTTGTGGTGTCCCTCAAGGCTCAGTCCTTTGCTCTTCAATATTTTTCTTGCTCCCCTTGCACTCCTGATGCATCAAACTGGAGTTTCAACCTATTACTATGCCAATGATGTTATCCTTCTCCATCATACCTCTCCAGTGTGCCCCAGATCTCTCACCACTCAACACCTGTCTGACTCTTGTTGTGAAATGGCTTTCTTCCAATCTTCTCCACCTTAACCACTCAAAGACATCAGCAATATGGTTTGTTTTCAGCTCTTCCCCTCCTTCTTTAGCTCCTTTACTTCTTGGTACCCCAGTACCACTGGTTTCACCCTATTGGTACCAAGCAGTGGGGCCCACTCCACTCCTCATGGGGGGAGATTTCAATTGTATTATCGAGGACTTTGTCAATCGATCTGGAAAACAGAACCGAACACGGGATCGGCAAACGCAGTGGGTGAAAGGAGTCTGCGAGGGATATGACCTGGTGGACTACTCCACCTCCCTACACCCCTCCCTGGAAACTCCACTCTTCTGGCAAATTGCTTCTATCTGTTCCCTTTTCTTCTATTGCTAACTCCAAACTTTGTCTCTTGCTGCCCTTTATGTCTGGAACAAACTACCTGAGTCTGTACTTCAGGCGCCTTCTCTGGCCCTTTTCAAATCCAGGCTGAAAACTCACCTCTTCGCTGCTGCTTTCGAATCTTGGCTCACCTGATCTCCTTTGTGTTTCCTTACCATTCCTCCCTAGATGTATCCCCTGTCTACACCTACTGTGTTGTCTGTCTTGACTAGATTGTAAGCTCTGATGAGCAAGGACTGTCTCTTACATGTCTATGAAGCACTGTGCATGTCTTGTAGCGCTATACAAATGCTCAGTTGTAGTAGTACTATTGGAGGGTGCTACACCCACTGAATACACACATTTGTCTAGAGCACACGACACGGGATCTAGGATAGATTCTTTTTTGGGCTCATCAATGCTGTTTGATCGGGTAAGGCAGGCAGAGATTGGACCTATAACTATCTCGGATCATGCATATGTGTGGCTTGATATGATCTGGGGATCCACACTTTGAAGGGCGCTGTGGAGATACCCTTTGATGCTCTGATCGGATGCACACTTTAGCACCTTTTTGCAAGCTCAATGGGAAGACTACGCTAAACATAATAAAACCCATCAAGATAATCCTGTGCTCTATTGGGAAACAGCCAAAGTGGTGTTACGAGCCCACATTATTGGGTACATAGTGGAGAAGTGCAGTCAACAGCACAGGCGATTATTCTACCTCAAGAAAGAACTGTCTGACCCATCAGAAATATGCGGCATGCCCTACCTTGCAGAGGAGGGAGACTCTGACCCAACTTCAGAAGTTGGCGGAGTCTCTCATACAGGAAATGGTTAACCACTCAATTCAGTATTATCAATATAAATTTGGAAATAAAGCCAGGAAACTTATCTGGCTTAATCAAGATGGCAGGTGGTCAGCGGCATGTAGGCACCCTGCAGGATGCGGGAGGATGCGTCTGGAACACCTCTTTACAGGTCGAGGAAATTTTTCGGCAGTTTTATGCCACGCTCTACAAGGAGGGACCTGGTAATTTAGAAGCCGCCTGGAAGTTTCTGTGTCGTGCCCAATTGCCTAGTTTACGGAAGAACAGACTATCCTCAATGCCCAGATTATGGCTTTTGAAGTTGCAACATTTATTAAAATGCTTCAAACATGTCAGGCTTCTGGACCTGATAGCTTTTGTGGAGAATTCTACAAACATTTGGTCACCCATATCGCCAGTCCACCAGCTGAATATTACATTGATTCCGTATGAAGCTAATTGAGCGGTTATTATGATACTCCCCAAGCCAGGTAGAGATCCCCTGCTGCCGGGCTCGTAAAGGCCAATTTCTCCCTTGAATGTGGATACCAAGCTGCTTGCCAAAATTATGGCCGAGCATTTGGCACCATTTGTACCTCACTTGGTACACGCTGATCAAGATCAATATTCGGCAGATCATTTTGGCTATACATATGGTGGAGGAGGCAGAAGCCCAAGCATTGTTGATCAGCCTTGATGCCGAAAAGGCATTTGACAGGGTTAATTGGTCATATATGTTCTTGGTTCTGGAAAGGATAGGGATAGGGTGCTTCTTTGCTGATGTGATATGCTTATTATACTCCGACCCACGGGGTCAGATAACGGTAAACGATTCCTTAACAGCTGATTTTCCTCTATGGCGAGGCACGTGCCAGGGGTGTACCTTGTCTCCTTTACTAGTTGTGTTAACATTAGAACTTCTATTGAACGTCTTAGTAGACATCCGAAGTTGATAGGGGCGTGCATAGGGAAGGCAGAATTTTGTGTTTCAGCATATGCGGATGATGTGCTCCTTTATTTGGACTCCCCACGGGATACTTTACCTCCTCTTTTGAAAACATTTGAGGACTTTGGAGTTTTGTCGGGCTTGAAATTGAACCTCAGTAAATCGGAGGCATTACCCTTACATCTGCAGGTTCGCTCCGGGTGGGTCAGCGCCTTCCCTCTCAAATGGGCCTCAGTGGCTTTTAAATACCTGGCCATTCAGCTGCCAGCTGACTTGAGAAAGTTGACCTGTCTTAATACACGGGCATTACTGGCAGATGCGCTGGGGAGATCTTCCCTTGTCATGGGGGGTGGATGCATTGTGCTCTACTGGATGGTAGTATTCCCCAAATGATTCTACATGCTACAGGTGCTCCCTATCTTTCTCATTCACAGAGTCTAACGATCATTGGAACGTCTCCTCAACACTTTTTTCTGGCACGGTAAGCGATTACGGATTCGGCTTGGTCTCCTACTGCAACCGTGGCACCGAGGTAGGATGTGGTACCGGATATGCAGCAGTATAATGTGGCATGCCTATTATGGAACTTACAGGACTGGCTCGGCACAACAGAATACTATACCCCCTTTACATTGGAGCGAGAAGGGGCATCGCCTTTGGCGCTGAGGTATTTGTTACATGCTCCTATCACTTCCCTCTCAAGGGAGGTGCATTTATATATATATATATAGTCTTTAGGACCATGCGACAAGTGTGGTGCATTGTCTGCAGATGGTATTGAGGGAACCCTGTGTCTGCACCATTCCTTCCCTTATACGGGAATGGAGCATTCCCACCAGGCATGGAGGGACAGGTTTTTTTGCCTGTTGGGAATCCAGCGGTATAATGGCAGTAGAACAGGTAATTGATGAAGAGGGAACAGCTCTGTTATTTACAGAATTTAAGGTGTAGTATGGTTTGGCTCCCACCATAATTTTCTGGTACTTTCATGTCCACAGTTACTTCCATTGTTTGAAACAACAGGATTTGCAGGGTGGGCTCTGCTCCAGATTAGAGGAACTTTTATATTCTGGAAAGTCATCTCAGGCACGCATATCTATCTTGCGCAAGAAGACCTGGATGGGGCTCCGGAGGAAACAAGACTTGCAACCATATGGTCACAGGATCTTGGGATTGATATCACTGGAGAGGAGATAGATGGTGGCGGCTTTCGCCCATATCCCACAGTCCAGTACCAATTCGGATTTTGAAGAGACACAATATAAAATACTCAGGAGAAGCCACTTTCCCCCTCATTGGACATATCGGGTGAGATGTGGGGAAATGGTGGCCTGTCCCAGGTGTGGTCATGGGAGGATTACGTTGGGCCACATGTGGTGGACATGCACAGTCGCAATGTGTTTTGGGGGGAAGGTGTGTGGGTACTTGCCGACTCTTGAAATTGATAATCCGTCAGACCACAACTTGTTGTTCTGGGGTTGACAGCTCGCATTGGAGCAGTTAAGGGGCACCAGCAATCATGGATAGACTGGACTTTGTTAGTCATGCGCTGGAGTGGGCCCACTTTTGGGGCATGGGAAAAGGAGTTGCATGCACTTCTATTGCTTGAACATGTGTTATCCTGGAGGGGGGGGGGGCGCATCTCCAGGACAATTTCATGGAAGTTTGGGACGCATATGTCCAGACACTGACACCACAGGATAGGAACCGCATCCTTAGCATACTTTGATGGCCACAGAAGCACAGCATAGTAGTAAGCGAGGAGACTCTGTGACCCCAGAGGCATAGATACAGGGTAGGAGGAGGTGGGGAAAGGGGGAGAGTGGGAGGGGGAGGAGAGCGAAGGACAGGAACACCGATCTGTAGGTGTTGCAATTTTATATAATATTGAATTCTCCACACTGAGGGAATGATAGGTCTGGGTAGGACTGGTGGCATTTGAATTGTAAGTTTGGGAATTCCTCCTGTGTTCATTGTTCTTGTTCAGAAGCTTATCAAAATTGTTGAACTGTTACATGGGATGCAGTGGGGGGCCTGCAGAGTTGGGACATATAGTTTATGCTGCATTTGGAATAAATGTAACCACTTTGATTGTAAGATAAGGTGGTATACAAATCTGTCTAAATAAATAAATAAAGGGGGAGAGATGGGGGAAGGGAGGCTGGGAGAAAAATGAAAAATGTATATTATTGGTAGCTGGTGTGTATTCAGATTTGATTAGTTGGATTGTCCCGTGGTGCTGTGTAAGAGCCACATAGGCCCAGGACTAGTTTGCATTGTTATGATGCTTTGTGATTTTCGACTAAAAATTATTTAAACTAAAAAACGAGAGAAAGAGGGAGATCGTAGAATTAAAGAACTTAAAAAGGGTGTTTTGGAAGAACTTAAAAAGGGTGAGATAGACCCATCAGCCTGTAAGCGATGAGAGGCTTTGGAGAGGCTTTTACATGACCATCAGCTTGGGGACTTTAAACAGTCCTTGCATTTGCTGGGCCAGGAACACTTTTAAATATGGTAATAAAGCGGGGAGGTTATTAGCTTTTCGATTTTGAAAATAAAGGATAGGCTGGGAAATGACATTTTGAAGCACGAGGGGATCCAAAAACGATTTATGGAATTTAATCAAGAGCTATATACCCTGGAGATCAGGGTGAGTGGGGAACAAGTAAAAGAGTAGTTTGAGGGGTATGAGTTGCCAACTCTGTCAGAGGAGGAGAGGAAGCTTTTGGGACGGCCCATATCAACTGTGGAGGTCTTATTGGTGATTAAGCAGCTACCACATATGAAGGCATCGGGTCTAGATGGGTATACCAACCATTTTTATAAGATGTTTCAGGATGAAATAGTGGGCCTCCTGGTTAAGGTTTATAACAGTTTCCTGCAAGAGATGTGTATGCTCTCTTCTGTGTAGATTGCAGGAATCTCAATTTTGGCCAAAGAGGGGAAGGACCCTTGTTTGTGTGGATCTTACCGCCCAATTTCTCTGCTTGGAATAGATCAAAAGATTTTTGCTAAAGTGCTGGCCAACCAACTTCAACCCCTGTTGATCAAATTAGTACACATCAACCAATTGGGTTTTATTACCGGTAGGCAATGCTCTGACAATGTTCGGAAAATCTTCAATCTGACTGGGAAAGCAAAGCAGGGGGAAGAGGGGAATTGGCTCTCTTTTTAACTGTCGATGTGGAGAAAGCTTTTGATAGAGTGTAGCACCCCCTTGAAGGCACTTCTGGCTCCGGGACTGGCCTAGCTGGAGTCCCCTCGAAGGCGGGCTCCGTTGGTCCTTGTCAGTTTTGTGCCTGGTGCCTCCACCTGGGGAAGAAAGGTGCTAGCGGGCAGGATTTCCCTCCTTTCACCCCAGGAAACCTCTCCAAAAAAACACTGCTATGAAGAATACTGGCTTAAATAATAATTACAATTTATTTACAAACTATATACATCCAGTATTATGATAAAATAATGCAGTATGTACAACACATATTATGATGAGTGGTTCAAGCAGGTAAGGTGAAATAGCAATATAAGATAAGAGATAAAAGTTCAAACAACCAACTACTGTATAACTATATGAGTAGTGATTTAAGTAAACTTTTAAAGATTATGGATTTAACCTTATTAACCTGTCTCCTAACTCCCTTCCCTTACCCTCTGCCCACCAGCCCCAAGTCTCACCCACTGCTGGAGCTCTGGACCAGGTGCTGCTTGTTAAGAGAGAGGTTTTGTAGTTCTGTCCAATTGCTGAGGCTGTAGCCTTGACTCGGCCTCCTCCAATCTGGAGAGGGTTTTGCACTCCTGTCCAGTCAGGATCAACTGTTGCAGCTCTCTCTTAGTTGATCTGCCGCTGGACAACCCCCCCCCCCCCTTACCAGTCTTATGGCTCCTAGTCCGGAATGAGCTGATCTGCTGCTGGGCCTTCCCGAGCCTTGTGTCTCCTGGACTCTCTGCTGCTGTAGCTCTCTCTTGAGCTGATACGCCTTCGCAACTCTTTCTGGAGCTGATCCGCCACTAGACTCCCAAGCCTGGATTACTCCCTGGGTTGGGCTGCTGCCATCTCCACTCCATGGGTTGGGAGGAGACCGTTTGCCCCCATCTTCATTCCTACCCCCTGACTGGGTTTCTAGGAGGCTCTCTGCTGGCATCTCCACTTGGAGCCTGCCTAGGCTCCCAGGAGGCTTTCTAACACCATCTTCAGGAGGGTCTGCAGAACAGGGGGGAGTTCCTTCCTTCCTCACAGTTCTTTTAGATAAAGAAGACGGATGCCTCTAAATCCCAGGTAACTCTTCTCCAACTCTTTTCTGCACAGGGCTGCTGGTGACAGTGCCAATGGATATCATTTCTCTTAGGGTGAACAATTTCTATCAGCCCCAGTATTTATTTCTCCACCCGCTGTCTAGTGTGTGCACTTTATTCCCCTACACTAATAGATATAAATGTGAACAAATATTACCCTTGCTCCTTCAGCAAAGGCAGTGATTTGCATAGCCCCACAAATGTTTACTTTCCAGCTCTGCTAACACAACGACTGTTCTCCAGGACCCAGCAGGAAGTCAGTCCTCACATATAGGTGACGTCGGCGCTGACAGAGCCCTCGTGTGCAGCATTTCCCCAGCTTTCAAAGAAAGCCTTTGGGAATGCAGCGTGCATGCGCGGTCCCCATCCCGCCCAAGGGTGCCATTTTGCTTAGTCTTTCTTTTTCAGTGGAGCCCAGTGGACGTAGTTCGTCTCACCTGGGAAAAGTAGATTTTTTTCTGCGATATTTGGCATCTCTTTATCCGGTTCGACGCCGGTGCCCCATCCCGCCTCGGCTCGGTACACCGGTATCGAGTCCGGAACTTCTTTTTCGTTTTTTGTCCTTTGTGACTAGCGTTCACGTTTTTTCTGTTATTTTCACTGGCAGCCCTGTCTTTTGACCTTCAGGGGCCCTTTTTCCCCCGATGGCTGCCAGCGGGTCCAGAAAATGTGATCAGTGTAAAACTTATGTCTCTCACTGACACACACGACTGCTGCCTCTGATGCCTCGGGCCCGACCATGACCCGCTGGTCTGTGGCCCATGCGGCAAGATGTCGTCGAAGGCGCTTCGGAGCCGCCAGCATCAACGTGATAGAGTTTTTTCGTAGTCCGCGTCCGGCCGAACCCGGACTTCGTCAGAGGCCTCGACATCTCGAGAGTCTGACCCCGAGCGCCATCTTGGATCCTCTGAGAGGGGGTCTCCTGCCTGGGAGCACAAAAGGAAGAAGAAGCTCGTGAGGGCGGCATCAGTGGAGGCACCTGGATCCTCGAGGGCCAGGTCGCGAAGCCCTGACCGCCGTCCCGGGCTCTCGGAGTCAGAGCGGCCAACCAAACTACCTCGCCTGGAGCTGGAGTCCCCGAGTCAGGTAACTTCTGTTGTTCTCGTTGACTCTTCTCCGGGAGAACCGACGTCGGGCCCGATGCCGTCGGGGCCCGAGTCGGGGGCTGCGGAGTCTCCTGAGCTTGGTCTCAAGTTGACGGCCCTGGAGAGCAGCCTGGCTGCCTTCATGGAGCAGCAGCGGGTACTGATCGCTGGTCTGACCGGTGCATCTGCCCCGACCACCGGGACCTCGACATATAAGTCGACCCCGGAGGCCGAGCCGATCCTCGAGTCCATCAAGTCTCGAGTCGATCCTTGGCCAAGGTCTCCCTCGACCTCCCGTGTGGGGCCGAAGTCGTCATCGCCGGTGCCCTCGGCGTCAGGGCAGGTGGCATCGAGGCCCACATGGCTGGAGCCACTCGACTCCTCCTCGGAGGAGTTGGCGTGGGAGACGGAGGACGAGGAGTCTCCTGACACCTTCCGGACCCGGTGCGTCCCATCGGACTCCCCGGAGTCTGCGCCTCGGAGAAGGTCCCCCCCCCCCCCCCCGAGGATACCCGGTTCTCGGATTTCGTCAGGGACATGGCCAAGGCTTTGGCATTCCCGGCAGACGCCGAGGAGGAGCCTCGAGCCGAAGAGTTCAGTGCCCTCCAGTATGATTTTCCTCCGAAGGAAGCCTTTACTGTTCCGGTTCCTCCGATGCTGGAATGGCTGCTCTTCCGTATGTGGGAAGCAACGGTCTCGGCGCCGGTTCTTAGCAAGCGGGTCGATTCCATTTATCGGGTCCATATGAGCCCTGGGTTCCAAAAGGCGCAGCTACCGCACAACTCTATGGTTGTGGAATCGGCCATGCACAGGCTGAAAAGTCAAAAGATGCACTCCTTGGTGCCTCCCGGTCGGGAGGCCCGGAACCTGGATGCCCTCGGTAGAAAGTGCTTCCAGGGCTCTATGCTGTCTTGCCGTGTCCAGACTTACCAACTGTACATGGGCATGTACTTACGGGACCTGGCGAAGGAGATTGCCGGGTTCTCGGCTGGCCTCTCCGAGGAGCCCTTGCAGAGATTCAAAGCCTTGTCTTCAGGGATCCGAGAGTGCTCGAAGTTTATATCTCAAAAAGCCTATGACGGCTTCGAGGCTTCGGCCCGGGTAGCTGTGGCCGGCATCGGTGCATGCCGTCAGGCCTGGCTACAGTTGTCAGACCTGGAGTCATGGGTACAGGATAAGCTGGTCGATGTCCCATGCCAAGGTGACAACCTGTTCAGCAAGCCCATGACTGAGAAGGCTGCAGAAATCGAGACCGAGACTCACCAGGACAAGACTGTCCAGAAAGACTTCTGCCCCTTCTCACAAAAAGAAGGACTCGGGAAAGAAGCCCCTTTTTCCCAAGGAAGGGTGCTGCCTACAAAACCTGCCCTCAGTATCAGGCCTCTCCAGCTCTCCAACAGGGCCAGCAGGCCAAGGGGCAGGAGCATGGGCCCCGTAGGCAGAAAACCCCCAAGCCTCCAGCTCCGGCTCCTGCACAGCAGGGAGGGGGTTTTTGACTCCCACAGCATAGCCTCTCCTCCACTCAGCACAGGAGGTTGGCTGACCCTGTACACCTACAAGTGGCCAGCCATCACAGGGGATACCTGGGTACTGAGCATAGTCCAGAAGGGCTATATGCTCCATTTCCACCAGCTACCCCCCTCCTACTATCCAGGGGAGCCTCCAAGACTCCCTCTACACAGGGACCACCTCCTTCAGGAGTTGGCAAGTCTTTTAAAGGAACAGGGGTGGAACCGGTGCCACACCACCTGGAAGGGCAAGGCTTCTATTCCAGGTACTTCCTAGTACCAAAGAGAACAGCAGGCCTCAGACCTATCCTAGACTTGCGAAACCTGAACAAGTTTCTGGAGAGGGAAAAGTTCAAGATGCTTACCCTTGGGATACTGCTGCCCTACCTCCAGCAGGGAGACTGGCTATGCTCCTTAGACCTAAAGGATGCTTATACTCATATCCTCATCCATCCAGACTACAGACAATATCTCAGATTTGTGGTGGGAGGAAACCATTTTCAGTACAGGGTACTTCCCTTTGGCCTACCACTGCCCCCAGAGTTTTCACCAAATGCCTGGCGGTGGTGGCGGCTTTTCTCAGGAATCAGGGGATTTTTGTTTTCCCGTACCTGGATGACTGGCTAATCAGGGGTCAGTCACTCCAGGAGGCCCGACAGGCCACTCTTCACACTGTCTCTCTTCTTCAGCATCTGGGCTTTGTCATAAACTACGCAAAGTCCACTTTGCTCCCCTCTCAGAAACTAGAGTTTATAGGGGCGAGACTAGACACCCTTCAGGCAAAAGCTCACTTGCCCGAGGACAGGGCCCACAGACTGATGGACTTGGCCAACCAGTTCCAAAGCAATTCTCATGTTTACGCTAGGCACTACCTGCACCTCCTGGGCCGCATGGCATCCACTGTACATGTGACCCCGAATGCCCGTCTGCACATGCGGGCTGCTCAATGGTGCCTCAGAGATCAGTGGACAGAAGCCATTGCGACCTCCGAGACAGAGTAAAGGTGTCCAGACGACTTCTGAACTCCTTACAGTGGTGGCTACATCTGCCAAACCTCAGGGGTGTACCTTTTCAGGCTCCAGCACACAAGGGTGCTGACGACAGATGCTTCCTTAAAGGGCTGGGGTGCACATTGCCAGGGCACGTGCACTCAAGGCCTGTGGTCCCCTCAGGAGGCCACACAGCAAATCAACCTTTTAGAGCTGCGAGCAATACGCTTAGCTCTGCAAACCTTCTGTCCTGCACTCTCTCAACAGTCTGTCCTAGTTCAGACGGACAATCAGGTGGCAATGTTCTACGTGAACAAACAAGGGGGCACAGGGTCTAGGCACCTATGTCAGGAGGCACTGGCCCTTTGCTCCTTTGCGGTCAGGCAAGGTGTGTTTCTCAAAGCAGTTTATCTACCTGGTCAGGAAAACTGCCTAGCAGACAAGCTAAGCAGGATTCTCCAGCCTCACGAATGGCAGTTGAATCCATTGGTGGTCCAGCAGATCTTCCTCCGCTGGGGACTTCCATCCATCGATCTCTTTGCAAGTCCACTAAACCGTCAGCTGCCCAGGTTTTGCTCCAGACAGCCGCATCCCCTGAGGATGGCAGCAGATGCTTTTCTAATCTCTTGGTCTACGGGCCTCCTTTATGCGTTTCCTCCCACTCCCCTGGTGGCCCAAACTCTGTTCAAGATCCTCCGGGACAAGGCCTCGGTGATTCTGGTAGCCCCCAGATGGCCGAGGCAGCTGTGGTTTCCACTTCTTCTGCAGTTGGCGGTGAAAGCTCCGTTCCCTCTAGGGCTGCAACATGATCTCCTCAAGAGCAGGGTTCCCTTCTCCACCCCAATCTCAGGTCCCTCAATCTGATGGCCTGGCTGCTGAAAGGATAGTGCTAGCTCCCTTACTTCTACCTAAGGTGGTTGAGGAGGTGGTATTGGCCTCTAGGAGGCAGTCCACCAGAAAGTCCTATGCCCTCAAGTGGCGTAGGTTTACGGTGTGGTGTACTCAGCGCAATGAAGATCCTTTCTTTTGCCTTGTGCCAGTAGTACTGCAGTATCTACTTCACATTTCAGACCTAAGCCTTAAGTCTAACTCTGTTTGGGTCCACCTCAGTGCTTTGTCAGCACACCACTCACCGGTGGAAGGACAGTCTGTCGGTTCACCCCTTGGTGTCCAGATTTCTCAGAGGTCTGCTTCTACTCAAGCCTCCGGTTCGTCCACCGGCGACTGAGTGGGATTTGAACGTGGTCTTGCAGCAACTTACTCGCCCACTGTTTGAGCCGATGGCTACTTGCCATTTGCGCTTCCTCTCTTGGAAAGCGCTCTTTCTGGTGGCTCTTACCTCGGCCAGATGTGTGAGTGAACTACAAGCTCTGGTTTCTGATAGACCGCACACGTGGTTCTATAGGAACAGGGTGGTCCTATGGACCCATCCTAAGTTCCTCCCAAAAGTGGTCTCCTCTTTCCACCTCAATCAGGAGGTGGTTCTTTTGACCTTTCTTCCCAGGTCGCATGCCAGCCAGGCTGAAACAGTTTTGCATACCCTGGACTGTAAGAGGGCGTTGTCTTTACATAGAACGTACGCGGGAGCATCGAAGGGCTACTCAGCTCTTCGTCTCTTTTGACCCAAATAGGATGGGGTTACCTGTCTCCAAGCGTATGTTGTCCACTTGGGTAGCAGATTACATCGCCTAGGCATACAGGGCAACCGACCTCCCCTTGCATGGTCGGGTCACGGCCCACGTATCAGGGCGAAAGCCATGTCAGTAGCTCATCTCCGCTCTGTTCTGTTGGCAGACATCTGCCGGGCCGCAACTTGGTCTGGAAGTCAGACTTTTGCAGCCCATTACTGCCTGGAGAGAGAGTCCCGGCGGGACAGTGTTTTCGGCCAGGCGGTATTCCGTAATCTCTTTGAGGTTTAGGCAACTCCTACCCTCCGGCCCTTGTGTTGGGCTACCGTACGGGGTGCGTTCTCAGAGAAAATTCTTGTCACGGATGCTGTGGCTCTTGAGAGGGAGCCAGTTTTTCAGCTTTGGGTTCGCGGTAGCCTAGAGCTGGGGAGTCCCATACGTGAGGACTGACTTCCTGCTTGGTCCTGGAGAAAGCGTAGTTACTCACCTGTAACAGATGTTCTCCAGGAGCAGCAGGAATCAGTCCTCACGACCCTCCCTCCTCCCCTGGAGTTGCAGTCCTATCCTTCATTTTGATTTTTGCTGTCTTTTAGCTATGTCATCAGACTGAGCAAGATGGTACCTTTGGGCGGGAAGGGGACCACGCATGCGCATTGCATTCCCAAAGGCTTTCTTTGAAAGCTGGGGAAATGCTCCGCACGAGGGTTCCGTTGGCACCGACATCACCCATATGTGAGGACTGATTCCTGCTGCTCCTGGAGAACGCCTGTTACAGGTGAGTAACTACGCTTTACTTCAGGCTGCTCTTTTAATATTGTCCCTCATTTGACCTCCCTAGCAGCCACCTCTTCAGCAGCATACAGTGACCATTTACCTTTTATTCTACTCTATTCAACACACTCTCAAACACCTACCTTTAGGGGGGAGGTTTCAAGAGTATATTGCCCATACTTGTTTCAGGTTTTAGAGAAAATGAGCCTGGGTGGGAATTGTTTGAAATGGATTCAAGTTTTGTACACTAAACATTTGGTCTATCTAAAAATTAATTTGGTTCATATGTCTACATTTGAACTACAAAGGGGTACAAGGCAGGGATGTATATTATCAACCTTTGTTGTTTGCCCTGGCAATGGAGCCCCTAGCTCAGAAAATTAGAGCACAAGACAATATTACAGGGATCTTTGGGGGCCCACAGCCGATAAATTATCCATGTTTGCATATGATCTCCTCTTCTCCTTGGCAGATCCGGTGAGATCCTTACTGCTGCTGGTGGAGGAGTTGGAGGCCTTAGGGAAAGGTGTGTCAGGTTTTAAAATAAATACATCCAAATCTGAGATTTTTTATGTCTCCTTATCTCCTGCTATTTGGGGATCAACATATCAACAGATTTTAGCAAATGTTTTGCACTCAGTTATGACACCCTATGGAAGAGAGTCAGATCAGACCTACAGCAATGGAAGAAATTGAATTTATCCTGGTTTGGTAGGATAAATAGTGTCAAAATGACAATGCTACCTAAGTTCTTGTTTGGCAACAGGATTTGTCTTCATTTATATGAGACTACAAGAAATTGAGGGTGGCTTGGAGAGTTGTGGGAAGAAGGGAAGAAGGGGAAGGGGAAAGAAGGTTCTGAGAATGTATTATGATTTGACCCAGCTTCATGCAACAGTTGAATGACATTTGTGTGAATGGAAAGAGTGGGTGCAGTTGGAACAAGTAGATATAGGTGACTGTCCCCTATGTTACTTGTTATGGCGAGGGGGGAGGATGCTTAAATAGCTGAATCTTTGGGTGGGTCTTACATGTAAAATTTGGGAGAGGTATAGAACACAGATTTTTGGGGTTAAAGGGTTGTTTAATTTTACCCCCCTTTGTTATAATCTGAGGTTTCCTCCAGGCCTAACTGATAAGATATTTGTAAAGGGGGGGACAACTTAGGCCTTAGGACAGTCAGACAATTTTGTGGAGAGGGCAGCCTCTTGACCTTTGAAGTTACAACAGGAGTATGGGTTGGATGAGGGGGTTCGGTTTCAATATTTACAAATCTGTCATTATATATGATGGGATGGAAGGAAAACCTTATGCTCTGGAGAAAGCTTTCAAAGTGGATACTATGAAGGGATGCATTTCTAGATTATATAAGGTGTTGAGGGTGAAATGTAATGGAAAACCAAAAACCAAAACATTATGAGAGATGGGAGGAAGATTTAGGAGTTGTATGGGAGGAACAGGATTGGACCTCTGTGATCCAACAGCTTTATAAGGGTTGCAAGCAATATATTTAATAGAGAACAACTGTAAATTGTACCATAGATGGTGGTATATCTCCATGAAGATGTTCAAAACTTTGGGGATAGGAGAGGGGCTGTGCTGGAGACAGTGTGGGTTGGAGGGTCATTTTTTCTACATGTGATGGGGCTGCCTGCATATTATGACTCTTTGGGAACAGATTTTTGCCTTCTTGCAGAAGGTACAGCAGTGGAGGGTTGTCTCAGATGTGGCTCGGGCGCTCTTGAATAAGAGCTCTGGGGTCTTAGGATCTAAGAAGCTATGCTAGTCTCAGTATGTGTTTATCGCTGCTTGATTGGCTCTGGTTCAGCACTGGAAAAGGGTGGAACCTCCCTTGAATAGGGCTGTTTGTGGAGAAAGTAAAATATATATATGGGATGGCCAAACTTACTGCCTTGAGGCAAATGAGACTGCA
Organism: Ichthyophis bannanicus; assembly: GCA_033557465.1. Classification (NCBI taxonomy): domain Eukaryota; kingdom Metazoa; phylum Chordata; class Amphibia; order Gymnophiona; family Ichthyophiidae; genus Ichthyophis; species Ichthyophis bannanicus. Next base: position 334,203,693 of record CM066035.1, read on the forward strand.
AAAGTTCAGGAAGTGTGGGGCCCCTTTCAGAGTTGGTGGGGGTGCACCTCCGGGGAAAATGTCAGCTGATGGCTATAAGCATTGGCGGAGGCTATTGGGTTTTCTGATTGTCTTAGCTTAGATAAAAATAAATTGCTTTTCTAGCTCTCTGCCCTGTTCTCCTGGAACAAGCAGGAAGTCAGTCCTCACATATGGTTGATGTCGGCGCCGATATGGTAGCTTCTCCCCAGCTTTCAAAGGAAGCCTTTGGGAGATGCACCATGCATGCGTGGTCCCCTTCCCTCCCAAAGGTGCCATCTTGCCTCAGTCTCCATTTTTTTCGTGGAGCCCACTGAACGTGTGTTTGTTTTCCCCGGAAGAAGTGTTAAGTTTTTCTCTTGAATTTTTCTGATCCAATTGCGTACTGGTTCCCTTTCCTGCCCCCAAGCTCGCTTGCCTCGGCATTGCGTCTCGGGTCCATTCTTTTTTCTTCTTTTTTTGAGAGCTTCTTGACTGGCTTCATGCCTTTTTTTTGTCCCTGACTGGGCCTGAGGATTTCAACCTTGCGGGGGCTGTCTTCCTCACCATGTCCTCTACCAGTGGCTTTAAGAATTGTGACCAATGCACCAAAACCATGTCGCGTACCAACCCACATGACTGCTGCTTCTGATGCCTAGGGCCAGACCATGACTCTTTCAACTGTGGTCTCTGCAAGAAGATGATCTCCAAGGTCATCAAGAGCCATCAGGAGCAACAGGAGTCCTTCTTCTACAAGACGGACTCTGCACCAGAATCTCCAGCAACACCATGCTCCAGGGCCCCCTCTGGAACCCCGGGGAGACTGGGCTGCCTCGGAACCCTGAGGTCGCGGGTCCTCCAGCTAGACCCCAAGAAGTTGCAGCCCAAGAAGAGCTGGAAACCCTCGTAGACCGTGTTGGCGGATGAGCCTAGGAAAGTGGGTAAGTCCCACGGGCCCTGGGCCTGTAGTCTACGCCACAAGTCTGAAGGGAAGGAGTGGGAGCAGCCAACCAAAATACCCTAATGGGAATCTTCAGTGACTGGCCTCGGACTCCCCCTTGACAGAGCCAGCGTTGGGCTCAAGCCCCTTGGCATCCGTGTTGAAGACTGTGGAGCCATCTGGTCTCGAAGGATGGCGGTCTTGGAGCACAATTTATCTGCCTTCATGGCTCAGCAGTGGGCTCTGATGCCCGGCTCTGCTGGTTCATCACTCCCAATTACTGGACTCTCGCTTTCGAGGAATTCCCCGGACATCGAGCTGATTCTCAAATGCCACCAGCCTCAAGAGGTTCCTTCACACCAGTCCCCATCTTGGTCCCAGTCCTTAGGAGCAAGGTCATCCCCGATGAGTGCCCATGGCTCTGACCGCAGGGACTCTGGGGGCCAGGAGCCATCGGACTACCCTCGACACTTCCTTCGACTACAAGTCAGACTGGAAAACCAAGGAAGATGAATCCCCGGATACCCATCATCACTGGGATGTGCCCTCCGACCCATCTCCCATGGAGACCCAGCATTGGTCCTCACCCAAGGTCATGGCTTTCCTCTATTCCGTGCGTGACATGGCCAAGGCACTGGCCTTCAAGACCAGTCTGAGGAGGACCCTTGGACCGAGGAACTCAAGATCCTCCAGTAGGAGACCCCTCCAAAGGAGGCACTCGTGGTGCATATTGCCCCGATCCTGGAATGGTTGGTCCTCCGCATGTGGGAGATCCCTGTATCAGTGCTCATAGTGAGCAGACAGCTGGACTTGATATAACAGGTCCGCTGGAGCCCTGGCTTCCAAAAAGAACAGCTGCCATACAACTCCATGGTGGTGGAGTCGGCCATGAGTTGCCTTAAGAGCCAGAAGATGCACTCCTTGGTGCCCCCGGATAGGAAGACCCATGCCTTGGATGAATTCTTCCCCAGGGCACTTAGTAATGATGACAGGATGTTTCACCTGTAATTTTCCAATTTGGAGGTTAAGCCAGACCTGCCCCATAGACTCTATGAGCTGATTCCCATAAGCTGCGAGTGACAAATCACTGGGTGTGACGTGTAGGGTCCTCTGACTCCCCAAGGAAGCAGTGAGTCTATCAAAGAGACTCGAGGTAATCAGGGTAGCCTCAGAGGCGGAATCTATCAGGCCCTCACAGAGAAATGCCTGCTGAATTGTAACAGGAACAGTGTAGCTCTGTCCTTTTGGCTTGAGTTTACCCAGAAAGTACTTGTGCTTCCTGATGGTGTCGAAGGCTGGTCCCTCGCTGTCCATTGCGGGACTGTCACTCTGTGTCCCTGGGGTGGCATCTCCAGCTTGCTGCACCTGTGCAATAGTGACCTGTGGGACAGAAACAAAGTCGGTTAGTCATTCAGTCGCATTAGAAGAGGAAGAGGAGTCAACCAGTTCCTCCTCCTGGCTTCTGAGGCTTTGCTCGTGGCTTAGGTGGCGCACTACTAGCAGAAGCCTCCTGTGAGGAGCTGAATGCAATGGTAGCCTTCATCATATCTGTCAACTCGCTTATTCTCTTCTCCAGCTCCTGGAATTTGTCAAAACCGGGCTTTCTCTTCCAGTTCCGGTTCTGTGGAGCGAAACGCTGATTCCCAGAGCGCTGCTTAGACCCAGATGACTGGTTGTTCTGGGGTGGCCTTGGAGGATTCTGTGGAGCAGAAGGAGAAGAGTTATTTTCCAACGAAAGGGTAGATTTTACAACACTAACACACTGTTTTGGCTCTTTGGCTTTGCTTGGAGCCCTTACTGTGCTGCCAGTATTGGTTGCTCTCATGTTGGGAACAGCTTCCCAAATCCACTCAGCATGTTCTATCACACGTGACAGGGGTTCATGACGCTTGTCAGACATATAAGGCTTAATAGATGGAAGGAGCAACTGACAGAAAAGATTACAAAACTCCTGATTGTGTTCTATCGTTTCCCAAGAAGGGTCACTCTGGAAGAAGGTCTGCCTAAGTCTGTAAGCAAACTCTCGGGGTGTTTCATTTTCCCTATGAGTCATACTAAATGCTGCCTGCTTTGCAGCGATATCATCAGGGTATGGCCCATAATGTTTCTTTAGTGCCTGTTCAAAGATGACGATGTCCTTCTTTTCATCGTCTGCCATGGCCCTGATAAACTGCTGACAAGGTACATCAAAGGACCATGGAAGATACAGAACCATGTCCTCCCCCCTGGTAATGTTCAGTGCCCGAAAGGCATCTTTGACTGCAGCTTAATGTTCATTTATGGTGGCACAACCATTTTTCTCAAAAGGTGTGACCATGCTCCGCAAGGTCTTGATAATTTGTAATTGGGTGACAGAAGCACCTTCATTTATTTGTTTCCCTTGCAGGACATGGGAGCATGGAGGATTTCGCTTGCCTTCAGCTCCCTCTGGTGGTCGCTGCTGGTACAGTTGTCCATCACTAGGGGGACTTCCCACCCCCCCCTACCGCTCCCTGGATGGGGAGGGGTCGAGAGTAGGGTGTTTCACTCCGCCCTGTTTCTCTCCTGTACTCATGCGCTGATGGAAGAAAACTGACTTTGTTCTGGAAAAGCTGCCTTTCTACACTGGGCAGGGTTTCCAGTGGCAAACTGCCGTCATCTACCCTCCGGTAATTTGAGAAGCCTAGAGGGATCAAATTATCCCTGTACTCTGTCTCATTACTCTGAGAGGTGGACACACAGGCCAATTCAAAACAATCAGCTCTTAATTGCTGGATTTCGAGGTTAACTCTCTGTATTTCCTGCCCACATTCCTGACGTGCAACAACTAGCTCTCTCTCGAGACTAGCCGTTTGCTGTCTTGCTGCATTCAGAGCAGTCTCTGCAGACTCGAGCTCAGCCATCAGAGCTCTCTCTCGTTGCTCATAAAGAGCAGCATCCGATTTTAATCTCTTTGTCTGAGCAGCCATCTCAGTCCTACAAACGGTTAGAAACTGCAACTCCTTTTGATCCTGTTCACCCCGCTTCTTAAGAGCGGAAACCTGAGCCACTAACTCTTGGCATCGCAGACACCACAGGCTAGTAGTACCTGGGGAAAAGAGGCTACTGCTAGCCCGTCTGGTCGTCTCAGCCTGAAGTTCGTCAACTTGATGACGTAATTCAGCACTCTCCTTTTCACACTGTTTTGCTGTATCCTTGGTACACTGTAGCTGACTGTGAGCTGTCCTTAAATCAGCCTCCAGCGAGTCAGATTTAGTTTGCAGGTGACATAATGCCTTCTGCAGTTTGTCAGTAAAAATATGCAGCACACAGGCATGCTCGGCTACCATATCCACCGTTAATTTAGCCTTATGAGCAAGAAGCCGGTCTAGGAACTCACTGAAAAAGCTATCAGCCCTAACAAGCTCTTGCGTATCTGTTGTAAGGCACTTAGAAATTCTTTCAATGTGGTCAGCAGTGGTATCTTTCGACCAACATAGGGAAGCTAATTTTTGGAATGCCAAATCAACCTTATCTGTGTGAGCCATCATTAAGCAATAGCTGAGACTGTCTGTAAGAACAAACAGGAATAGCTGCTAGAATTACGCTGACTCAGTAAGATGCAACTCATTCAGAAATCCTGTAATGTGGGTTCCAAACCCGTCTCAACAGACACCTCTCTAGCCACAAACCTCAGCATAAACAGCTGCTTGGACCACAATAGGACAATTCAGAAATATTACACAAATTCTGAGAGACGTAGCACATTCAGAAATACTCATCCCGGACGAGCCCCCATTATTATGTAGGGATTATTAGTAGCACAAAAATAAGTTAGACTCTCTGTTGTCCAGGGGAAATAGCTACTAATACCCAGCCCAAAGTTCGGTGAGTTATTCTGGCAATGAGCCACGAAAGAAGTCTGGTCTGCAGATATATATTAGACTTTATTATAGGCAACCAGGTAGAAAAATACACACACACATATAGCTAATTAGAAACATGAGGTAGAAATTGGTTATAGTACAGATGTACAATTGGACAACATAATAAATCACTGATTAGTAACCAGACGTCACTGATTCGCTCTGCACTGAGGAAAAGTAAGAAATATATTGCTAACCCCTTGCCCATCCGGAGGAGGAGAGATAAGTCAGTACCTTAGTTTCGTCGGGCACTCAGGAACAGCACAGTCCAAGGAGGCAGCTGCTAGCTGATGCAGGCTCCAGCCCCGTCAGGCGAGCCGCAGTAAGTCCGAACCGGAGGTATCTGTAAAAGTCTTATCTCAGACCTTCGGAGGACGGCCTAGCCCACACGTAGTGGCCGTCTGGCGGAAAGCTCAGGTCGCAGAAATCAGGTACTGTCAGACGGCTGCCTGGGTGAGAATCTTCACAGTCTTGGCAAGGGCATATATCTATATGATTTGCAAGGGATTGTGGGCAATGCAGTTCATTCACACCAGACACAGCTGCTCACAATAATTAGTTGTGCTTTTGGGTAAAGCCAATAAGATATTTATTTATGGGGTTATTTCTCCCAACACAGATATGCTTGGTAGCACACATAAATCAGGTTACTTGCTTTCAGTGTTAAACTTGAAAAAACAAAATCAAGAAAACAACATTTGAACTTGTCAGGCAATCAAAGCAAAAGAAATAAGACCTGGTTGGTAACAAACTGGTCTTTTCTGTAGGCTTTAGCTAATATTTTCTTAGCCATGTATCAAACAACAAACAAAAGCCACAAAGAAAGAAAAAACTGTTCTTTTCAGGTAAACTTCTTATATCTTCCCACATAGATTCAGAAGTGATTCTCTCAGAGCTCACAAGCAATTAGGTAAGGCTCAATTGCTAGCAGTTATCCAGCTGAAACCCCTTAGCTGGCTTGCTTTCTACTGCGTGGCCAAATATCCTACTCAGGAGCTTTTCTGAGTAGATTAAAGAACAAGTTTGTATTTCTTTGTGATGGTTGCTGTACTTTATCACAGAAAATCACCAAAGGAGTTTAGACAGAGAGCAGTCCATGTAAACAGATTCTTCATCTGCTATCACCCCCTCTTCTTCAACAAACATGGGTTCAATATCATGGATTGGCACAGATCAATCTCCCAATGGAGCACTTTCAGGAGAATACTTGTTTCCCTGCTGTCTTTCAAGGTTATAGCTAGGGCATAGACCAGTGTTCATACCTGAGCTTCCATTGCTGTTAGAGTTCCTCTCTATATAGCCTGGCCAGTATGTAGTCCAGTTCTTTTGTCCAGCCTTCCAATCCAGATCCCTGGACACTGGATCTCTCTTCACATACCTTCTGGCACGGGTCTTAGGGTCCCTTCCACGTGCAGCCGTCTCCCTCACAGGTACCGTCTGGAGATTCCTAGCTCTGCAGCACCATTCCTCTGGCTTTCCCCAGTCCAATGGTGTATGCTGGCCCTTGGAATGCCTCCCAGTATACGTACTGCTCTGGACTCTTCTAGACCTCTCAAAGGCTTTTCTCCTCTTTCTTCCAAAGGGTTTCTTTCCCTCTCTGTCCGTCCGGTTTGGCTTCTGCTTCTGATGATCCTCCTGATGATGAAGATGATCAAGCTCAAGCTGATGATCCTGAGGATAATTCTCTGTAGAATAAACTCTACCTTTATTCTGCTTAGATGAGTGCTCCTCCCTAACACAGCGCAGCTGTGCTGAATCAGGCCCTGCCCTTTGAGATGAGTGCTTAGGGATTACCTCATAGCCCTCCTGATTGAACACACGTTTCCCCACTTCAGCTCCTCTAATGGCTGCTGGAAACCTGGTGCATTCTGGGACTGGTAGTCTTTTATGGGAAAATTCTGTTTTCTTATTTCTACCAGAACTGACAGGTTGCTTGTTCAGAGTCACTTCACCTTTCCTATAGCTCCTTCCTGAGCTATGATAAGCTTCCTTATCACATACCCCCCTGCTTAAGTTATTACGGACTGGTGTCACTGGTGAAACTTCTTCTCTACAGTCCGCATATGGGAAAGGGCATCCGCATTCTTGTGTAACTTCCCAGCACGATGTTCAACTTGAAAATCAAATGCCTGTAAGGCCATGTACCAGCGTGTCAACCTGGCATTGTGGTTCTTCATTTGCTGCAACCACTTAAGTGGGGCATGGTCTGTGACCAACTGGAACTTTCTCCCTTTAAGGTAAAACCTTAACGCCTCCACTGACCACTTTATAGCTAAACATTCTTTTTCTATTGTGGAATACTTTTGTTCAGTCGGTGACAACTTCCTGCTCAGGTACATCACAGGATGCTCCTCCCCTTCATGACACTGGGATAGAACCGCTCCTAGCCCTACGTCCGATGCATCTGTTTGAACCAGAAAGGGTTTCTTGAAGTCCACCCCTTTCAGTACCGGTCCTGTACACAATTTTCCTTTTAAGACTGAAAACGCTTTTTCAGCTTCAGGTGTCCACTTTAGCTGGTTTGGACAATTCTTCCGCAGCATATCCGTGAAAATTGCACTTCTCTCTGCAAATTGCGGTATAAATCTGCGGTAGTATCCAATAAGTCCTAAGAAACTTCTTAGTTGTTTCTTTGTTTTATTTATTTTTTATTTATTTATTTATTTACAGTTTCTTTTATACCGCGCTATTTGACATCAGTGCGGTTTACAATGAACATAAAACTACACGTCACAAAGATTGATCAGTGCTTATAATGAACAGGACAATAAGCTGGGTATACATTAAACAGGTTTCATAAACAGAGAACATGAGAACTATGTACAAAAGCAACTATGTACAAAGCAACTAAATGCAGCTATATGTAGAGCTTAAATGAGTCTAGGTAATTTCTTGATGAGAGGAGGTGCAAGGTGAGATTGCAATTCTGCGAATTAAGACTATGGAGTACATGGGTTTAATGTGTTGGCCTGGGGTGTAGAGGTGGGTTGGTGTGAGAAGGTGTCTGAAACATCGTAGTGCTGCAAGAACAGGTGATGCTTCAGTGCCTTCCTGAACTGGGAGAGGTCACTGATGGTTCTGATGCCTGATGGTAGGGCGTTCCAACATGATGGTGCAAAGTAAGAGAAGGCTCTGGATCTGGTGACTTGAGAGCATTTCGTGATTGCCTTAGGTAGTACAAGAGAGTTGTTGTTGGAGGAGGAAAATTCCTGATGCTATCTACTTTACTCATTAGAGGTTTAATTTTTCCTCTTCCCACTAGGTGGCCCAGGTATTTTACCTCCCTATTTGCAAAGGCACACTTCTTCAGGTTTAAAGTGATTTCCGCTTGCTTCATGGAGCACAAGACTGCCCTGATCCTCTTTAGATGCTCCGCCCAGGTGTTACTATGGATTATGACATCATCCATATATGCAAAAGCATAATTTTGGTGGGGTCGAAGTACCTGATCCACTAACCTTTGGCAGGTAGCCGCTGCTCCATGCAGTCCGAAAGGCATCCTCTTGAACTGGAAAAGGCCAACGGGGGTGCTGAACGCAGTCTTCGGCTTCGACTCCCTGGTGAGAGGGATTTGCCAATATCCTTTTGTCATATCAAGGGTGGTTAAGTATTGAGCCTGTCCCAGCTGGTCCAACAGCTCTTCAATTCTTGGCATTGGATATGCATCAAAAACTGATATGGCGTTTACCTGCCGGAAGTCAATACAAAATCTTAAAGATCCATCAGGCTTTGGCACCAGGACTATGGGGCTATTCCAGGGACTCTTTGACTCCTCTATTACTCAAATGTCCAACATCTCCTGGACTTGTGCCACTACTTCCTGTCTCTTGGCTTCAGGCAAGCGGTATGGCCTTTGACGAACTAATTTCCCAGGTGGAGTTATTATTTCATGGGCAACCAAATGTGTCTCCCCAGGTATGGGTGTCAACGCATCTAGGAATTCTTTAAGCAATTTCCTAATTTCTTCCTGTTGTACCACTGTCAGGTCCTCACCTATTTGGGGCTCTGATTTTTCTTTACAATCAGATACCTGGGGTCCCAAATCTTCCTCTTCATTCACCTCCCTCTCTCGGGCACAGGTGGCAGCTAGGCTTTTAACCCCTTTGACGTCAGTAGAACCAAAGCCTTTGGTTCCACGCTCAGAATTTTCCAGGGATGTGACCTCCTCCACAGGTGGAAAACCCAGCCTCTCACAGATCAATTGGGCAATTCTGTCTCCTGTCTTCACGTGATAATCATTCTGTCCAAAATTAAATAACAGAACTTTAATATTGCCCCTGTAATCGGGATCAATTACTCCCGCACCCACATCGATGAAATATTTAAGGGCTAATCCGGACCTTGGGGCTACTCTCCCATAGCATCCAATAGGTATTTCTACTTGGAGAACGGTGTCAACCAGGGCTCTCCCTTGGCTAGGTACAGTCACATTTTCTATGCTGCACAGGTCAAACCCAGCAGCTTGAGGGGTTGCCCGCTTAGGAGCTTGGGCCTTCTCTGTGACCCTATGGTACTTTAGGATGAATGTCTGCTTTGGGGTAGCTTGGTCTTCTGGACGCTTAACCATCTTTTTAGCTGGGGTCTGAGGACTTCCAAATAAAGGCCCGGGAGCTATTACCATTAAACCTTCTCCCTCCTTTCCTAGTCCTTCCACTAGACCCTGCTTAAATCTTGGCCAGTCTCTTCCTAGAACCAAATCAAAGGGTAGCCTAGGCACTACTGCTAACAGGACTTCCTCTTGTTCCCCCAGGCACTTAACCTTTAGCCTATAGGTGGGATATGATGTTGCAGCACCATGAATGCATCTGATGTGAACTTGGCTTTCAGGGGTTCTAGGCACAAATCCTTCTTGGGCCTCTATTCTCTTCCAAAGCCTTTTTGACATCATACTCTGGTCTGCCCCAGAGTCTAACAAAGCATTTGTGGTAATTCCTTGCACATCAACCATCAAAAGAAATCCTTCTTTGGGCTGTTTTAAATCCACCCCCATTAAGTTAGTGTGTGTCTGGCATCTCTTTTCTAAATGTCCCCATTTTCCACACTTATTTATTTATTTATTTATTTAACATCTTTTATATACCGCGCTATTTGTTTTCAGTGCGGTTTACAAGTAACAGAACTGCACAATCAGAAAACACTGGTGTGCTTACATTATAACAGGTAACTTAAACTTGGAAAAGGGGTAATAAAACTATAACTATGTACACACAGTGAAACTATATACAAAAAACAGTGTAAAAACTGAGCTATGTATAAACATATTTTGAGCTATGTATAAACATATTGGGTTCTTTTCTTTCTATTCCACTGTGTCATCTGGTTTGATACAGTACATTCATTTTCAGAAACATTTTTAATTATTTTCTTTTCTGATACAGCACATCTTGCCTCAGCACCAATCTTCAGAGGGCCACCCATTCTATGGCAAGCCTGCGTAGCTTCCAAGAATCTCTCTGCTAGCATGGTTGCCTCTCCAAGAATTTGGCAATTTTGCTGTATAAAGAAAGTGTGCAAATCTTTAGGGACCGCAGACATAAATTGTTCAAGCATTATAATGTCTAATAACATTTCTACCGTCTTTTGCTCAGGCTCCAACCATTTTACAGCTAAACCTCTGATTCTCTGACTCAGAGCCCTGGGTGTTTCACCCACTCTCAATGTAGTAGCTCTAAACATTCGCTTATACTCTGAAATAGACAACCCTAGGCGATCTCTAATAGCAGCCTTTACATCCTTATAATTCAAAGCCTGGGCTGCTGGCATTGCTCTATAAGCTGCAAGCGCCTCTCCAGTTAATGAGGCTGCCAGCCTTACTGCCCACTGGGTCTCTGGCCATGCTAATGCTTGTGCCACTCTTTCAAAAGACTCTAGAAAATCATCAACATTATCATCTGGAGTTAGCTTCCCAAAACTAAATGCCCCAATTCCTTGATTGAGTCCCACACTGTCCACATGTGGTGTATCAGTATTTACTGCTGGTCTTGCATCTGTTCCACTTTGGTTCCGCAGCTTAACTAGGGCTTGCACCAGATCAAGCACTGGCCTCTGTTGTTCCATTAAGGCTTTCATAGCAGTGTCCTGAGCCTGCTGTGCTAGCTCCTGTTGCCTGCTAAATTGGGCTGCCATCCATTCAGCTAGTTCCCTTGGATCCATCTTGATCCCTGCAAGAAACAAAGAAAAAAAACAAAGTGCACCACCTTCCAAACAGGTGTTTTGTTTTGTTTTTCTACTTTTTTTTTTTTTAATTACCCCTGTGCCTTACTCCCATCCACCACTAGACATGCCCAGGTACTTGTTACCTTGTGCCAGTGATGAATCCAGCTCTGCACAGGGTCTTTTCCTCCTGGGACAGCTTCCTGGAACATCCACTTCTCCTCCAAAGTGCAGTTGAGGGAAAATCTTTTTTTTTTTTTTTCCAGCTTTAAACTTGAACTTTAGTTGTAATCCTCAGCAAGTAAATCCCTTCGTGCAAAAGCAATACGAAAAACTACGCCATTTGTCAGACGGCTGCCTGGGTGAGAATCTTCACAGTCTTGGCAAGTGCATATATCTATATGATTTGCAAGGGATTGTGGGCAATGCAGTTCATTCACACCAGACACAGCTGCTCACAATAATTAGTTGTGCTTTTGGGTAAAGCCAATAAGATATTTATTTATGGGGTTATTTCTCCCAACACAGATATGCTTGGTAGCACATAAATCAGGTTACTTGCTTTCAGTGTTAAACTTGAAAAAACAAAATCAAGAAAACAACATTTGAACTTGTCAGGCAATCAAAGCAAAAGAAATAAGACCTGGTTGGTAACAAACTGGTCTTTTCTGTAGGCTTTAGCTAATATTTTCTTAGCCATGTATCAAACAACAAACAAAAGCCACAAAGAAAGAAAAAAACTGTTCTTTTCAGGTAAACTTCTTATATCTTCCCACATAGATTCAGAAATGATTCTCTCAGAGCTCACAAGCAATTAGGTAAGGCTCAATTGCTAGCAGTTATCCAGCTGAAACCCCTTAGCTGGCTTGCTTTCTACTGCGTGGCTAAATATCCTACTCAGGAGCTTTTCTGAGTAGATTAAAGAACAAGTTTGTATTTCTTTGTGATGGTTGCTGTACTTTATAACAGAAAATCACCAAAGGAGTTTAGACAAAGAGCAGTCCATGTAAACAGATTCTTCATCTGCTATCACCCCCTCTTCTTCAACAAGCATGGGTTCAATATCATGGATTGGCACAGATGAATCTCCCAATGGAGCACTTTCAGGAGAATACTTGTTTCCCTGCTGTCTTTCAAGGTTATAGCTAGGGCATAGATCAGTGTTCATACCTGAGCTTCCATTGCTGTTAGAGTTCCTCTCTATATAGCCTGGCCAGTATGTAGCCCAGTTCTTATGTCCAGCCTTCCAATCCAGATCCCTGGACACTGGATCTCTCTTCACATACCTTCTGGCACGGGTCTTAGGGTCCCTTCCACGTGCAGCCGTCTCCCTCACAGGTACCGTCTGGAGATTCCTAGCTCTGCAGAACCATTCCTCTGGCTTTCCCCAGTCCAATGGTGTATGCTGGCCCTTGGAATGCCTCCCAGTATACGTACTGCTCTGGACTCTTCTAGACCTCTCAAAGGCTTTTCTCCTCCTTCCAAAGGGTTTCTTTCCCTCTCTGTCCGTCCGGTTTGGCTTCTGCTTCTGATGATCCTCCTGATGATGAAGATGATCAAGCTCAAGCTGATGATCCTGAGGATAATTCTCTGTAGAATAAACTCTACCTTTATTCTGCTTAGATGAGTGCTCCTCCCTAACACAGCGCAGCTGTGCTGAATCAGGCCCTGCCCTTTGAGATGAGTGCTTAGGGATTACCTCATAGCCCTCCTGATTGAACACCCGTTTCCCCACTTCAGCTCCTTTAATGGCTGCTGGAAACCTGGTGCATTCTGGGACTGGTAGTCTTTTATGGGAAAATTCTGTTTTCTTATTTCTACCAGAACTGACAGGTTGCTTGTTCAGAGTCACTTCACCTTTCCTATAGCTCCTTCCTGAGCTATGATAAGCTTCCTTATCACAGTACGCAGTGCACAGCAGGAAGGAACCAGTGCAGAAGTCTGTATGAACAGGTGGGAAAAGCCCCCAACTCTCTTACTAAAGTTCCAGTGCAGACTGCATTATTCTGTGTAAGAATCCTCTGTCATAGGTCCGATGATTGGTTGGCACCAGGCAGTCTGAGGTGTTCTCAGCGAATCAGGAGGTAGATGATGGGCAGCTTCTTGCAAACAAAGGAGCCATAGTAAGAAGTCAGGCAGAGGCAACAGTATGTAACTTCTGGGCATGTACAAGTGTCCAAGGCCAGCCACGGACAATAGCTTCTGTATGCACACTTAGAAACGCTGCGCAAGCAGTTGCTTAGAGTTCATTTGTAGCTGAACACAGCAAAAGTGTAGTGAAGAATCCACCTTGTCTGTTCAGTTTGGTTCAGGCCTGAGTTGCTGAGCAGGCCGGAGATTTGCATGTAGAATTGCAGGGGTACCAGCCCTACAGTGCTACCAGGGCTCAATGCTCATTGGCCGGATCCAGGCATGCCAGCTGTACATGGGCATGTACCTGAGGGACCTGGTGAAGGAACTCACCGAGTTCTTGGCTGTTCTCCGAGGAACTGTGCTCCTAGTTGATGATCCGGACAGCCTATGACTGCTTAGAGTCGGCGACTAGAATAGCTGCGGCAGGTATTGGTGCCAGATTCCAGGCCTGGCTATAGTCCTCTGACCTGAAGCAATGGGAGAAAATCTCTTTGGCAAACCCATAACTGATAAGGCTGCAGAGTTGGAGTCTGAGTTCCTGACGAGGACCAGACACTCCAAAAAAAAAACCACGTATTCTTCCCGATGGAAGCCTTCAGGTAAAAAGTCCTTCTACCCGAAGAAGAGGAAGGCTTATGGAAACTACCCTCAGTACCAGGCCTTCCCAGCTCCCCAACATGGGCAGCAGGCCAAAAGATAAGGGCATAGCCCTCGTAAGTCTAAGGCTCCCAAACTTCAGGCACCGGCTCCGGCCCAGCCTTGCAGGGGTTTTTGACTCCTTGAACATAGCCTCTCTTCCCCCAGGAGGCCCAACCCAGCAGCTCACTGGGGGGCGTCTGGGTCTCTACATCCACCAATGGCCATCCATCACCACTGACTCCTGGGCACTGCAGGTGGTGAGGGAAGGTTACCTCCTCCATCTGGCACAGGTGCCCCTTCCATTCTTTCTGGTAGAGCCCCCCAGGACTCCCCTCCACCAGATTTGACTATTGCAAGAGCTCGCAGGCCTTCTCGAGGACAATGCAGTAGAAACGGTGTCCACACACCTCAGATGCAAGGGGTTCTACTCTTGGTACTTCCTTGTACCCAAGAGGACTGGAGGCATCTGGTCCTTTCTAGTCCTGTGGGATCTAAACAGGCGGCTGGTGAAGGAGTTCAAAATGCTCTCCCTTCGAACACTGCTGCTATACTTCCGGCCGGGAGACTGGCTAGGCTCCTTGGACCTAAAGGATGCATACACACTCATCCTCATCCACCCAACCACAGGAAATACCTCAGGTTTATGGTGGGAAGTGGCCATTACCAGTACAGGGTACTACCCTTCAGGCTGGCCTCTGCACCGAGGGTATTCATCAAATGCCTGATGGTCATCGTGACCTACCTTCATCTCCAGAGAGCCTTCATCGTCCCCTACCTGAATGACTGGCTCATAAGAGGCCACATTGCCGCAGAGGTGCAATATGCAACGGCACACACCATCCTCATCCTGCAACACTTGGTGTTCGTGATAAGCCACCCAAAGTCCCTTCTCCTCCAAACACAGTGTCTGGAGTTTATAGGGGCAAGGCTGGACTGTTCAGGCCAGAGCCTTCCTCCCCTGGGACAGGGCCAATCACCTCAGGGTGCTGGCCTCTGTCGTGCAGTGCCAACACTGTGTCCACCTGCCTTCTGCTCTGCCTGTTGGATCACATGGCGTCCACAGTTCATGTTACCCCAGATGCCCGCCTTCACTTGAGGGCAGCCCAATGGATCCTCTGCTCCCAGTGGACCCAGGTGACAGGCCGGCTGTGGGACAGGGTAGTGGTGACCTGCCAGCTGGCTGACTTTCTCACCTGGTGGCAAGACACCAAGCACCTTCTGGCCGGGATGCCCTTCCAGGCCCCCGCCCCCCAGAATGACCTCACCACAGATGCCTCCATGTAGGCTGGGGAGCCCATTGCGATGACCTCTGCACCCAGGGCAGTTGGTCGCTGATGGAAAGTCTGCCACAGATCAATCTCTTGGAGCTTCGGACCATATTCCTATTCCTCTGAGCCTTCCATTACCACCTGCAACACCAATCAGTGCTGGTCCAGACAATCAAGTAATGATGTTCTACGTAAACGAGCAGGGGGGTATGGGGTCATACACCTGCCAAGAGGCAGTAACTCTCTACTAATATGCAAACTGTCACGGGATGCTCCTGCGGGCAATGTATCTGCTGGGCCAGGACAACGCCCTGGCAGACAGGCTAAGCAGGGTCCTCCAGACATACGAGTGGCGGCTAGACCCCAGAGTGGCCTATCGTCTCTTCCAGCTCTGGGGGATTCCACAGATGGACCTTTTTGTCGGTCCAGCTAACACCCAGCTGCCTCCTTCTGCTCCATGCAGCCACACCTGTCCTGGTAGCAGCAAATGCATTCCTTATCCCGTGGATGAAGGGCCTTTTCTATGCCTTCCCACCCACGCCACTGATTGCCAAGACCTTGTTCATGGTTCAACATGACAGGGCATTGCTGATACTAGTAGCCCCTCAGTAGCCCAGGCAACTGTGGTTTCCACTGCTCCTTCACTTATCCACGATGCCCCCCAGTCCCCCTGGGGAGTGCCCCAGGGCTGCTGTCACAGGAGGAGGGCTCCCTCCTTCATTCCAACTTGGGGTTTCTGACGCTAACTGCCTGGCTGTTCAACCTTTCAAAGGAGGTGGAGGAGGTCTTTCTGGCCTCCAATGGGACCTCCACAAGACTGGCTTATGCTTTCAAATGGCGCAGATTCTCACTGTGGTGTGCAGAGCAATGGGTCAACCTGTTCTTGTGCTCTGTGTAGCTTGTGCTGCAATATTTGCTTCACCTGTCTCAGGCAGAACTGAAAACCAGCTCTGTGAGGGTCCACCTGAATGCACTCGCAGTGCACCACCACCTTATCGAGGGCACGTGATCTACTTCTTGCGGGGTCTCTTGTTGTCCAAGCCTCCTGTCCGCCCGCTGGCGGCAGAGTGGGGCCTCAACGTGGTGCTGTCACAACTCACTGGCTCACTATTTGAGCCCCTGGCTACCTGCCACCTACGGCACTTTCCTGGAAGGTCGTATACTTGGTGGCACCCACATTGACTCGCAGGGTCAGCGAGCTCCATGCTTTGGTGGCGGCTCCACCTTACACAAGGTTCTGTAAGAACAGGGTTTTGCTCCACGCACTCCAAGTTTCTTTCCAAGTCAGTGTCCCCTTTCCACCTCAAGGTGGAAGGGCGGCCAGAAGGGCGGAGACAGTCCTTCATAATTTAGACTGTAAGAGGGCCCTGCCCTTCTACCTCTAATGTACAAAGGGCCACTGCAAAGCCTCACAGCTTTTTGTCTCTTATGATCCCAGTCGGCTGGGGGCAACGGTGACGAAGCATACTCTGTCCACTTGGGTGGTGGATTGCATTGCCCTTTCCTATGAGCAGGCTGGGCTCTCGCTGGGGTGCCAGATCACAGCGCACAGCGTCAAGGCCATGGTGGCATCCATGGCAAACCTGTGTTCTGTTCCTTTGTTGGAAATCTGATGTGCCACCACCTGGTCCTTGGCCAATACTTTCGCAGCTCAGTACTGCCTGGAGAGGGAGTCTCGTAGGGAAAGTGCCTTTGGCCAGGCAGTACGCCATCATCTGTTCAGGGTGTAGGCAATTCCTGCCCTCTGGCCCTTTGTGTGTTTAGGTGACCAGAGTGCTGGTTTCTCGTTGGACAACTGAGCCGCTTGGAAGTCTGTATTCTCAGAATTCATTGCTGCTGCTCACGGTTCATGGCTTTTACAGGTTTTTCGGTAGCCTGTAGCTAGGAAGTCCCATATGTGAGGACTGACTTCCTGCCTGTTCTGGAGAAAGCATAGTTACTCACCTGTAACAGGTGTTCTCCGTGGACAGCAGGAATCCGTCCTCACAACCCTCCCTCCTCCCTGTGGAGTTGCCTTTAAGCTATGTCATCCTAAGATGACACCTTTGGGTGGGAAGGGGACCATGCATGCATGGTGCATCTCCCAAAGGCTTTCCTTGAAAGCTGGGGAGAAGCTACTGCGCAGGCTCTGTCAGTGCTGACGTCACCCATATGTGAAGACTGATTCCTGCTGTCCCCGGAGAACACCTTGAGTAACTACACTTTTTTTAAACTATTATTGATAAGGGCTTTGACCTCCTTGTGTGAGGGGGCTACATTATATACGATGTGTCTGTATGCCCCATGGGGGTTGTTCAGGGCGACTTAATGTGTATTGTACTGTTTGATTAATCAAAAATTTAATTTGAAAAAACAAATCATGACTGTTTAGTGAGCATTTTAAATGAATTAATGTGATGGGGATCATGGCATGGGCGATTGATATTTGAGCTATAAGTTGCATCTTATTTTTTTATATTTCATTTTTTAATGATTTGATGCTATCTTTTGTAGTTTTATGATTGTAAAATTGGCATGAGGGAATATGTTAGAGATTACGGGATGAATGATTGATAGATCAGTTGTAGTTTTTTCATATCTGTACTCTATTTTTTTCTATGGTTTTAAAAGGGGATTATAAATGAAAATATTTAATTAATGCAATTTAAATGTTTGTTTTGGATGTATAGTAACTTACATGGCCAAAACTTAAGCTTTATCCATACTGACAGATTTGGAAAAAAACCTTATAGGGGTAAATTTTATAAACCTTTTGTGTGTGGAGAGGCTGTTTTTCATGCAGAAAAGGGTTTTTATAAAATTGCACAACTACATTTGCATATAAAAATTAGGTGCACATAGACAGAGGCTATAGTCTTGGTGGAGGCAGTGTTAAAATGTACACATGTAGTTTCTGAAATGAGCATATACACACATAGAATACACACACACTTACACCTTTTTTCAGAGGAAAGAGTAAATACATGTGTAGGCATTTGCATGCTATTGAAGCTGCATCTGGGAGCCTATGCTACCTTTATAAAATACCTTTAGAGACCAATATCCAAATGCCAGGTGTCTTAACAATGCCCCAGTCCAACCTAACCACCACTCCTAATACGTTTTTTTTTTAAGGACCATCAAAAGAGTTCACAAGAGCAGATTCTCATAACCCCATGCTCTTGCTGCTTTCATCATCGGTCCAATATTTTTCTGTTTCTCAACTTATGCAGTCATATTATTATTCACACATTTAAATCAAACTTATCTTAATGCTTGCTTTATCTTCTCCTCGAACATGCTACATGTTTTGAAGAAGATTCTTCTGCAGCAGGGAATTGTATATCCACATGGTCCCCTTACTTATTGCTAGTGGAGATACGACACAAAGACCAAGCTCAATTGGCAATAAGTAAGGGGACCATGTGGATGTACAAGTCCCTGCTGCAGAAGAATCTTCTTCAAAACACGTAGCGTGTCGGAGGATATAAGAAAGCAAGCATTAAGATAAGTTTGATTTATTTAAACGTGTAAATAATAATATGATTGCATAAGCTGAGAAATTGAAGAATATTGGCCCAATGATGAAAGTAGCGAGAGCGTGAAGTTATGTGAATCTGCTCTCGTAAATGCTTTTGATGATCCTTAAAAAGAAAACCCCAAAAACTTTTTATTAGGAGGCTGGCTAGGTTGGATTGGGGTACCTTTATAAAATAGGCACCTTTTTGGACTTCTCACATAGGTGCCCTTTTACAAAATAATCCCCTGTAGCTTGCACTCTATGCTAGCATTTGACTGTTGGGCCATTCATCTTTGTGTTGGTCTCTCATGTACTGTAGGTATTTCACTAGTTATAGAATCAGGCATGAGCCTTTCCTGGATAAGTGCCAGCCAGTGAAATAGCAGCACTATCAATATAATGACGCCAAAGATTTCCTCTGACTGCCTCTGCACTATCCCGATAGTGCTGATATGGTCCATGGGCAGAGCTGGGATGGAGTTGAGGTTATCTGGTTAGCAGTGCTCGTCAGACCGCTAACCAGATAGCTGCCTTTGTTATGGTCTATCTATATGCGGACAGCTATCTTGCAGCGCCTGTCACTGCTGAATGCAGATATCCAGTGCCGGCCACTGTCTGGATACTGGCGCTGAATATCTGGATTTTATTTAGCCACAGCAGTCTGTGATTAAAAAAAAGTGCTGACTGTTGCAGCTGAATACTGACCCTATAGTACCCAGTGTCGTCATAGTGCACATTACAAAATCGCCAGTTAATATGTTTTGCATTCTAATAAGTCTTTTGTATTCTGCTCCCTTTTATACAGAGAAACTCTGAAAGAAAAGCTTTGGTCCGTATTGAGAGGAGATCATATATATATTGTTTTTTTCAGACCTCTTCTGATTTCATTTTTTTCAAAATGGTGTCCTATGTTTTCCTTCTCAGTGATAAAGTCCAGTCTCTCTCGTATGCTCACCACACACGGCAGCTCATCTCTTGCAGCACTGATGGTGTGATAGCGGTTTGGAACATGGACATAGAGAGGCAGGAGGTTGGTATCTTAGGTTTCTGCAGTTGGCAAAAAGAAAAGCATACATTGTGTGATAACGCTTAAAGATTATCCATGCAAAATGTTCCCACAGTTTACGACTGTTGCCATTACTGTGCGAGGCAAATCACTATTTGTTATTCTGCGTTGCACAAATATTTGATCATTGGCTGAACAGTTTCAGGTGCTTTACAATCCACATTTTAATGGGAAGTTTAATCCTCCAGGTTTGACCAGAATCCAAACAGTGGAGTCATGTGGCAGGGCATTGAACCCTCTTCCAGCTCCCTCTTCCACTCATATTATACAAGTTTTCATTCTCCATAAAGCAAGGACTGTTCTGAGTTCAGGACTCTGACCTTTCATTTCAACTTGGCCAAAAAAAAAAGGTCCAAGAAGTGATTTAGTGCTTTTACAGTCAGACTGAAGCACACCTGCTCCACTCGGAATCACAGTGCAGATCCTTTTGCCTAGCACTTTCTAAAATTTAGAGCAATTGAAAAAGTCCTACAAATAAAACATTGGTAAATAAAAAATAGACGGTGCTGTCATTGTGGGTTACGGCCTCCCTGCTGACAGGTTTGCTCATCAGACCTGCTCATCTCGTTTGCACACAGTGACTCGGTGAAACAGCAAGACACTGTCAGCCACGCTTAATAACTTAGAAGTGGACTGAGAGCGAGACCTTGCACCAGAGAAGGGCAGGAACAAGATGTAGTTTTTGTAGCACTTTGATAATGGGATTATGTCAGTACTGACTGCATGCCATGTCCACGCATGACTCTTGTGCAGTTCTGGTTTTGTTAACCCCCTTTCCATCATACTAACCTGAATGAGTAGACTGTTAGGATGAGTGCATCACCCTGACATTGGCCCTGACAAATGGGAATTTGAACTTGGATCTTGCTGTATTGCTGCCTGATCCACAGGGCCAGCTCCTACTGCAGTTTCTTATAGCAGATTAAGAACAAGATATTGCTCCTCATTGCTATGAAAGATGGATATACACATGATTATTTCCATTGCAACCTTAAACAGGGTATCCTGTGATTGGGTGCAATGGCATTTTTGCAGTATTTTCTGTTACTTAAAAAAAAATTAAAATGTATTTTAGTACTCATGAAGGGCCGCAGAATGTTCTCTGATGGACAGAATAGAAATGTTTTTATAAATAAATTGGGATCCACAGATGGCAAAACGGGGCAGAAAAGTTGGGCATTATCATCCACATCTGTGGTCGTTTTCTCCATTTCAAGAGCCAGGTGATTAGTTGATCTGTACACACTTGTTTGGTTGCTTTTGCTACTGTTAATTTCAGTGAACTGCAGATCAGATGATTCTGTTAGATTCTGAAAGAGAATTCTTGGCATATTTTAAGACCCTTTTCCTTTTAACGGTGCCTCTCATGCTGCAGACACCTGAGTGGTTGGACAGTGACTCCTGTCAGAAATGTGATCAGCCTTTCTTCTGGAACTTTAAACAAATGTGGGACAGCAAGAAAATTGGCCTCAGGCAGGTATGTGCATTCTTACTGATTAATATGAAGAGCCTGACTGATACAAAGAAATGTAGGAGACTGAGAAACAACTTGGCCATGGAAGATCCCTGCCTGTGTTTCTACACAAAACCTCCAGGGTTTTTGGTTTCAAGCATTTTAATGTCAGCTTACTGGTATTTGAGAGGGGAGGTGGAAAGGGGCGGGGGAATTGTTTGACTTTGTGGACGTTTGGACCTTTGTATACCATTGCTGTCTTGTTGATTAGGTTATCAGCTAGTTGCTGTTTATTTGTCAGTATTAATAAAGAATATTGAACATGAAGTCTTTCCCATGCATATGTGGCTATATATATGCATAAATGACCTCCTATAAAATACCATCCAGTATAAAAGTGCACACCTCAGTATGAGCATGTGTACTTTACCAGTAGCTGTAGTTGGGGATGCAATGTGGACAGCGTTTGCACGTACATGTGTTGATCATTAAATACTTTAATCTATGCGTGTGCATGTGTAAAGTACACGTAATCATTTGCACTTGTGCACAAGCAGGTGTACCTACATTCCAGACCATATTCTCTGCCATATATGCTACTATTTTATAAAGGCGCCTACTAGTCTTTCTAAAATAGCACCTGTGTTGGTGCTTCTGTAGGCGCCTACTATGACACCCTGTTATAAAATTATCTTTGGAATGACTTGGCCACACTTTACTTGAAGGAAAAAATGTTACCATATGGCTTTTGCCACTCTGGACAGCTTCATTCCTTCCTTTGGTAGGCATCCTCTGCTGCTGTCAACTGCATAGCCACCACTTCTCTGTGTACCTTCACTCCCTATCTGCTCAGCTATACTGTCATTCCTGTTATTGGATGTTACTGTGGAATCAGAAGCTATAAGCCATGGCACAATCGGGCCCTGTTTTGCTGCTGCCACCCTCACCCCAATGTATGCCTGCTTTCCAAGGAAGAAACAACCCAGGAAGGAAAAGAGTAGGGTCACTATGGAGAAAGAGTGTGCAGCAGCTCGCAGGAGAGTTTCCTTCCTGGCTGGCTGCCTAATGGTTTGTGCCAGAAAGCTAGCTGTACTTTAAGAAAATAACCTTTTGTCATTTATATGTTACTGCAGCATGTCACTTCATGGTACACTGAAAACCCTGTAAAATCTGAAACCATGGAAGCCTCATTCGCAGAGGATGCCCAGCAGCGACTCTACAGACTAACTTAGCATGAGCACTCTTTATGGTGTAGTTTCTAAAATGGAGATGGTGCAAAATAAATAGTCTGCATCCCTTGCTTCTTTTTCACACTTGCTCTTCTAGCATCACTGTCGGAAATGTGGGAAGGCTGTGTGTGGAAAATGCAGCTCCAAACGCTCCTCCATTCCGCTGATGGGATTTGAGTTTGAAGTACGAGTCTGCGATGAATGCCATGAATCCATCACAGATGAAGAGTAAGTTTCTAACTCAAAGGTCAGCAACATTTTATAGATAGGGTGTCAATAAACCGCATCTCCTTAAGAACAAAAGGCCCATGGTATGTCCCAAACCCCACGATATCTGCAGGGGGTGTTCCCAGCTTTCCCCCTACAGATACCACAGAGGTGATGGACTAACCACAGAGACCCCGCTATACCTGCATCGGGAACCAAAAACAGTAAAGGATATGAACCAGCTCCCTTTATGAAGAAAGGCTTGACAACAGGAAGTGAGCCTGTGCAGGTCCCGTTCCCTTCACTCCCACACACAAATACTCAGTGTTTATTTCTTCTCCCCCCGGGTCCCCCTCCACACGTCATATGATCTTCTCCTCCTTCCTCCTGTTGCTGCAAAAGTATTCAGTCAAAGCATTTGAAAACTTATCCAATATGAGTAAAAGACCAGAAGTATTTTTTATTAGTGTTTGAATATTTCTTTTTGTACTTTCATGTTGAAAGTGTAGCTTCTTGATCGTGTCCCCCGTCTAGTCCCGGAACCTCTGGGTTGTCCATCTTATCCAGCAGCTTGGAGACTGAGAAACTCCCACTTTTGTGACCTCATGAGTATATCTCTCCGGTGTCCGCCTCCAATCGTCAGTTACCTCAGTCTCCAAGCAGCTGGATACATGGGAGCCCGGGGGTCCGGGCTCACAAGAGAAACAATTAGACAGTTGGTTTTGAGGAATTGACTTTAATTTTTGGTGTAGTGAGGGTGGTTCAGTCCCGGGGTCTCCCTCTACCTCAGGGCTGTGGCTTTTGTCCCAGCACAGGTCAGCGTCTTTATTTCTAGCTTTGTCTGCTCCTCCCTCCCTGTCCTTCTCCTCCTCTCTGTCTCCCTGCTCATTGCTTTGGGGAGTGGGGTCCCTTCGGTCACCAGCGGTAAGAGGACACCGTCTCCCTGCAGCAGCTGCATAGTCGCTGCTTCACAGACTGCTCGCACGGAGTTGAGCCGACGCCACGCAGAAGTCTTGCCTGCTCGTGCGTCTAGCGGCTCCCTCCGGTGCACGCAGCCGGCGGCTTGAATTTTTCTGCAGCATCGGGAGTGCCTCTCGGGCCTACGGCGTCTCGAGCGCTCCCGGGGTCGGCGGCCGCAGCCCTGCTTCCTGCACGCTCTTTCCCCGAGTTCTCAAGACGGAGGTGAGTGTTGCGATGGGCTTCTTTCCCCTCAGCGCGTTTTCGCGCGCTTTTGCTCCGCTCGGCCCTGCCGCGTGGCGTCGGCGTGCCGGCTCTTCTGGCCTACCGCACAGGAGTTTCAGGGCCTGCAGCAGGCGGTTGAGTGCCTCAGCGTTTCTTTAAGAACATAAAAAAAATAAAAAATAAAATAAAATAAAATAAATTAACTATACATTATACGAACGGCGCAGTGAAGGGAGCATAACTTTACAGGGGGGGCTTTGGGCCTCTTATCTGCTGCAGGAGTAAGGCAGTTTTTTGTGGTGGTTTTTTTCTCTTTTGACACTTAGTTTGCAAGATCTTTGCCTGCCTGCCTTGCAGTTTTCTGCCCTAGGCAAGCCCGGGGTCAGTGTACTATATCATGCCTTCCAAGTCCCTGTGTTTGGTGTGTGGGACGAGGAAGACGTCTGCCGGAGTCTGCAAGTCTTGTGTGGGTGACTCCGGGGAGGCGTCTTCGGAACAGGTGCAGCAGGAGGCCGTCCCGGCTTCCACGGCTGACCTTGCCGTGCCAGGGGGGCAGGACGCTTCCCCATTGGAGTCCGTTGCGGGTCCTTCCTCCGGCTCGGTCGTTTCCTCCGCTTTACCGGCGTTGCCATTAGACCTGTCATCTATTTTTTCCCAACAGTTCGTTGCTCTCCTGCAACAGTCCGTCTTTGGAGGCCCTCCACAGCAGCAGCCTTCAAGGGGCGGTACCCGTAAGCGCCCGGCTTCTCCTCGTGCGGACTGTGCCCCGTTGGAGGGTAAGAAACCTCGGGGAGCAGGTGACCTCTGTACGCAGTCGGAGGCTTCCGAGGATCCTCTTTCGGATGAGGAGTCGCACAGCCTTCAGTTGGATGAGGAGCTGGAGGAAGGAGAGATCTCAGAGAGAGAGGACCAGTCACGGATTGTGAGAGTCTTTCGGAGGGAGGAACTTCCAGCCCTCATCGTCGAGACGCTTAAGGCGCTCAATATGCCGGTCCCAGGGACGTCTGCTGATGAATCCTTGGAGGATCCGTTGTTGCAGGTGTTTCGGAAGACTCAACGAGCGTTCCCAGTTCATAGGGTTTTTCAGCAGATGATTCAGGAGGAATGGAATCTGCTCGAGGCTCCGCTGAAAGGCTCCCGGGCTATGGGGCGTTTGTATCCCTTGTTAGATCAAGATAGAGAGGTGTTTAAGTTGCCTAAGGTGGATGCGGCCGTCTCGGCGGTTACTAAAAAGACGACCATTCCCGTGGAGGGCAGTGCGGCCCTTAAAGATGGGCAAGACAGGAAATTGGACTCCTTGTTGCGACAGGTTTTCGAAGTCAATGCCATTTCGCTCCAGGCAGCGATCTGTGGTGCGTGGGTGGCTAGAGCCTGCCTGCGGTGGTCCCAGCGGGTGCAGGAGGGGCAGCCCAGTGCGTTGGCGGAAGAAGCTGCCCGTCTGGAGTCCGGGACGGCTTACTTGGCGGATGTTCAGTATGATCTTATGTGCGGGCTTTCCAAAAGTATGGCCTCCTCTGTCGCAGCACGTCGATATTTGTGGCTCCGAAATTGGTCGGCTGATAACTCCTCTAAGGCTCGTTTGAGTAAACTTCCCTTTAAGGGTCGTCTTCTGTTTGGTGAGGACTTGGAGAAGCTGGTTAAGGATCTCGGTGAATCCAAAGGCAGGCGGTTACCGGAGGATAAGCCCAAGGTGACCCGTGGAGCACCGGGGGGTAGGGGGCTCTTGCGCGATTCCCGGCGTTTTCGCTCCCAACGATTTTTTCCGAGCCAGCGCGGCCATTTCTCCAACAGGTCGCAGGGATTTCGTGGGTTTCGGGGAGCAGGCAAGGGGTTCGGTGCCTCGTCCTCCTCCTAGACTACCTTCAAGAAGCAGCAATGAAGCGAGGAGGGCCCAGACTCCCCTCATCCCTGTGGGGGGGGGCGTTTGCAGGACTTTCTTCCTGCCTGGGCCCAAATCACCTCGGATCAGTGGGTCCTAGAGGTCATTCGAGAGGGTTATGCCCTGGAGTTCCTCCGTCCGGTGCGGGACGCTTTTGTTCGGTCTTCCGGTCGGTCCGTGGTGAAGCGAGCGGCACTCCGGGAGACGGTGCAAAGGTTACTCGACCTCAAGGCCATCGTCCCCGTGCCTCCAGACCAATGCGGGTGCGGTCGTTACTCCATTTATTTCGTGGTGTCAAAGAAGGACGGGGAGTGCGTCCCATTTTGGATCTCAAGCGTGTCAACCGCTGTCTTCGAGTGTCTCATTTTCACATGGAAACTCTGCGGTCCGTCATTGTGGCAGTTCAGCGCGGGGAATTCCTTACGTCGCTGGACCTCTCGGAGGCTTATCTGCATATTCCCATCCAACCGGACCATTACCGATTCCTCAGGTTTGCAGTTCCGTTCGGTCACTATCAATTTCAAGCGTTGCCCTTCGGGCTTGCCACGGCCCCGCGGGTCTTCACCAAAGTCATGGTGGTGGTAGCGGCGGCTCTGCGCAAGGAGGGCATCCTCGTCCACCCGTACCTGGACGACTGGCTGATCCGAGCGAAATCCCACGCCGAGAGCGTGAAAGCGACGGCCAGAGTAGTCTCGTTCCTGGAAAGTCTGGGGTGGGTGGTCAATGTGGCGAAGAGTCGCTTGCTCCCTTCTCAGAACCTAGAATATCTCGGTGCGCGTTTCGACACCCAGTTGGGCAGAGTGTTCCTCACGGCACAAAGAGCCCAGCACCTCCGCCACCTGGTGGAGCGGTTCAGGCAGCGAAGGGCTCCTTCGGCTTGGCATTATCTGCAAGTGCTGGGCACCATGGCGGCGTCCATCGAGACGGTGCCGTGGGCACGGGCTCATATGAGGCCGTTGCAGCGCGCATTGTTAAGTCGGTGGTCGCATCAGCGGGACCCTCTGTCACGGAGACTAGTTTGTCTGGCGGAGGTCCTGCAGGATCTGCTCTGGTGGCTGATTCCCGAGTCGTTAGAGCGGGGAAGGTCACTGGTGGCCCCAGACTGGGTGGCAGTAATGACGGATGCCAGTCTCCTGGGCTGGGGCGCTCATTGTCAGGGCCGCTTCGTTCAAGGCCGGTGGACTCCCCAGGAGGCGACGTGGCCGATCAACCGCCTCGAGCTGAGGGCGGCGAGTCTGGCCCTGCAGGGGTTTCGCCCCTTGCTGGTCGGCAAGGCGATCCGGGTGCTGTCCGACAACGCGACAGCGGTGGCCTATATCAACAAGCAGAGCGGCACCAGCAGTGTCGCCTTGGAGGCCGAGGCCGCAGCTCTGTGTGTCTGGGCGGAGTTGACTCTCTCCGACTTGTCGGCCGCTCATATTGCAGGAGTGGACAATGTGGAAGCCGACTTCCTCAGTCGGGTGCGCGTGGATCCGGGGGAATGGGTCCTTCATCCCGACGTCTTCGAAATGGTAGCTCGCCGGTGGGGCTTCCCGGTCATGGATCTCATGGCGACCTTCGCGTCCGCAAAGGCAAGTCGCTTCTTCAGCAGGCGCCGCGAACGGATGTCGGAGGGTCTGGATGCTCTGATTCAAGTTTGGCCGGCGGGTCAACTGCTGTATGTCTTCCCCCCTTGGGTCTTGATCGGCAGGGTGCTCCAAAGGATAGAAAAATTCCAGGGGTCCGTGATTTTGATAGCGCCGGATTGGTCCCGACGTCCTTGGTACGGGGACCTGATGAGGCTGGTGGCGGCGAAGCCTTGGCGTCTTCCATGTCGGGAGGACCTTCTCTCTCAGGGACCTCTCATGCCGTACGTGGATCGGTTCTCGCTTACGGCTTGGCTCTTGAAAGGGCTCGGTTGACGTCCAAGGGGTATTCCGCGGCGGTTGTTTCTACCTTATTGAAGTCCAGGAAGCACTCTACGTCCCTGGCGTACATTCGCGTCTGGCGCATTTTCGAGGCATGGTGCGGGGACAGAAAGTGCAGACCCCTGCGGGCTTCTGTTCCTCAGATTCTGGCGTTTCTGCAAGATGGCTTTGACAAGGGGCTGGCGGCGGCTTCGTTGCGAGTTCAGGCGGCGGCTTTGTCCTGTTTCAGGGGCCGAGTCCAAGGTCAGTCCGTCATGTCGCATCGGGATGTGAAGCGTTTTTTCCGAGCGGTTGCTCTAATTCGGCCGCCTTCTCAGAATGTTTTTCCTAGGTGGCATCTGCCTTTCGTCCTGGATGCTTTAGAGCAGGTTCCTTTCGAGCCCGTAGCGAATGCCTCTCTTAAAGATCTCACGCTGAAGACGGTGTTTTTAGTGGCCATATGTTTGGCGCGTCGGGTGTCCGAGCTTCAGGCGCTCTCCTGTAGGGAGCCCTACCTTTCCTTTTTTTCGGGTAAGGTGGTCTTGCGGCCGGTACCGGCGTTCCTCCCGAAAGTCGTGTCGGCGTTTCATCTGCACCAGGAAATCGTTTTGCCTGTTTTTTCTGCGGCTGGCTCTGCCTCTTCCTCTCGGAACCTACATCTTTTGGATGTTCGCAGAATCTTGAAGAAGTATCTGAGGCGCACAGCGTCTTTTCGGAAGTCCGACAGGCTTTTTGTGTTGTTTGGGGGCCTGAGGAAGGGCGACGCGGCTTCCAAGGCCACCATTTCCCGCTGGATCAAGGAGGCGATTGCCTCCGCATATGTGCTGAAAGGTCGAGTTGTGCCGGAAGGGCTTTGGGCGCACTCCACTAGAGCGCAAGCAACTTCCTGGGCCGAGCATCGCTTAGTGTCGCCGGGCGACATTTGTAAGGCGGCTACGTGGTCCTCTTTGAATACTTTTGTTCAACACTATCATCTGGATGTGCAGAGGATGGAGGAGTCCTCCTTTGGAAGGGCTGTTCTTCAGGCTGGTTTGCCGGGTCCCTCCCATGCTTGATTAATTTCTACTGCTCTGGTACTAACCCAGAGGTTCTGGGACTAGACGGGGGACACGATCAGGAAGATGAAATTAGACTTACCTGCTAATTATGGTTCCTGGAGTGGAACCCGTCTAGTCCCGGGTCCCTCCCCGGCTGTGCATGCGCACTGCTGCCTGCAGTGTCTCTCAGGATTACCGGTAAGATTTTTCTTTTTCTTCCTTCAGTTTTGTAAAAAAAAAAAAAAAAAAAAAGTCAGATTGAACGCCATGCCGAGACGTACACAAGATTGCTTAATGCATGAGTACACGAGGGTGGGGGTCAGAGGCCTTCCTTTCGGGGGGGGTTTCTTTCTCTCCGTTCCTTCTTTTCTGCTAAAATCCTGATCTGTTCGAGGGTCTGTCGTCACAGTGAGGACGGGGATGTTTCTTCGTTCCTGTTGTTTTCCCTTGGGCCATTAGCTGTAGTAGGTATATTTACTTGTTTCTCTGGTGAGTCTGCTTTGTCAATAGGTTACTGACGATTGGAGGCGGACACCGGAGAGATATACTCATGAGGTCACAAAAGTGGGAGTTTCTCAGTCTCCAAGCTGCTGGATAAGATGGACAACCCAGAGGTTCCGGGACTAGACGGGTTCCACTCCAGGAACCATAATTAGCAGGTAAGTCTAATTTCATCATATGAAAGGTAGCTCAATGAAACAACTCCTGCTTCTCTGTATTTTGAATTGTATGTATTAGACAGCAGAATGTGACAAAATATACAGACCTCCCTCGCAGGCAAATGAAATAAGAACATAAGATATGCCATACTAGATCAGACCAAGGTCCATCAAGCCTAGTATCTTGTTTCCAACAGTGGCCAGTCCAGGTCTCAAGTACCTAGCAGTTTCCCAAAAAGACATAGAGGTTCCACAATGCTTGTATTGGGGCAAACAGTGGAGTTTTAATTGAAGACATTCACAATATTGCTGTGAAAAGGGAAGTACTATTGGTAAGAGATTTCAATTTGCCAGAGATTGATTGGGATATCTCTGCTGTAGTGTTATCTAGAAGAAAGGGAGATACTGGATTCTCCAGGAACACAAGCAGGAAGTCAGTCAGTCACATATGGGTGACATCAGCCCCCGCGCAGAAGCATCTCCCCAGCTTTCAAAGAAAGCCTTTGGGAGATGCAATTACACATGCATGGTCCCCTTCCTGCCTAAGGGTGCCATCTTGCCCAGTCTCCTTTTTACTGCGGAGCCCACTGGACATGTCTGATTTCCCCAGAAAAAGTAGCATTTTCATGCCTAATAAGATTCTTTCTCCAGTTGCGACTGGTTCCTTTCCAGTCCCCTACTCCTCAGCAAGTCCTCACCATGGACGCCTCTTTGCTGGGTTGGGGAGCTTATTGCGAGAACCTCTGCACTCAGGGCAGCTGGTCCAGAGTGGAAAGCCAGCAGCAGATCAACCTCCTTGAGCTCAGGGCCATATTTATGGCTCTCACAGCCTTCCGTCACCGACGGCAGCACCAGTCAGTACTGGTCCAGACGGATAACTAAGTCGCAATGTTCTATGTCAACAAGCAGGGGGACATGGGGTCCTACACCCTCTGCCAGGAGACGTTGGCTCTCTGCTTGTACGTAAACCGCCAAGGGATGCTCCTGCGAATGGTATATCTGCCAGGGCAGGACAATGCCTTGGCAGACAGGCTGAGCAGGGTCTTTCAGCTGCACAAGTGGCAACTGGACTCCAATGTGGCCCATTGCCTCTTCCGGCTCTGGGGGACTCCACTAGTGGATCTCTTCACCAGCCTGGCCAACTCTGTTACCTCGCTTTTGCTTTCACCAGCCTCACTCATCCTGGGTGGCAGTGAATGCCTATCCCATTCCATGGTCAGAGGGACTCTTATTCGCATTCCTACCCATGCCATTGATTGCCAAGACCCTTTTCAAGGTCCTGCGCGACAAGGCATCACTGATACTGATTGCTCCCCAGTGGCCCAGGCAACCGTGATTCACACTGCTTTTCTGCATATCTGCGGAACCCCTGGTTCCTCTGGGGAACACCCCGGGGTCACTGTCTCAGGAGGAGTGCTCCCTCCTGCACCCCAACCTGGGGTCTTTGACTCTAACAGCATGGCTACTGAAAGGGTAGCCTTAGTCCCTTTCAACCTCTCAGGAAGGTTCCCATAAGACCTCCACGAGGCAGGCCTATGCCTTCAAATGGTGCATATTCTCAGTGTGGTACGCAGAGCAATGGGCTAACTAGTTTTCCTATTTGTGCAGCTGGTACTGCAGTACTTGCTTCACCTCTTGCAAGCCAGAATCAAGTCCAACTCCGTCAGGGTACACCTGAGTGCCCTCTTGGCGCACCACCACCCCATCGAGGGCAAGCCCCTCTCTGTGCAGCCTCTTCTTTTGTTCAAGGCCTCCATTTGCCCACCCCTGGCGGAGTGGGACCTCAATGTGGTGCTATCACAGCTCACTGGGCCGCCATTTGAGCCCTTGGCTACCTGCCATCTGCTGTACCTCTCCTGGAAAATTATCTTCCTGGTGGCGCTGACATCTGCTCGCTGGGTCAGCGAGCTTCAGGCCCCAGTGGCGGAGCCGCACACACCCCAAGTTCCTTCCGAAAGTGGTGTCTTCGTTCCCCTAAACCAGGAGGTGTTGCTCCCCACTTTCTTTCTGAGACCTCGTACCAGCAGGGCAGAGGCCATCCTTCATACTCTGGACTGTAAGAGCAAACCCAGAGCTGCCGCAAAACCTCCCAGCTTTTTGTCTCTTATGATCCCAGTTGACTGGGGGAGGCAGTAACCAAGCCGACCCTATCCACCTGGGTGGCTGACTGCATTGCCCTCACCTATGAGCAGGCTTGGCTCATGCTGGAGTGCCGGGTCGCAGCACACAGTATTAGGGCTGTGGCAAACCTGTGATCCATCCTTATGGCAGACATCTGCCGAGCTGCCACCTGGCCTTTGGTCCATACCTTCACAGCTCACTACTGCCTGGAAAGGAAGTCCTGACAGGACAGCACCTTCAGCCAAGCTATAATTTCTTTGGGGTTTAGGCAAATCCTACCCTCTGATCCTTCTGTGTTCAGGCTACTGGAATGATGGCTCTCGCTGGACACCCAGGTCACTTGAGACTATTGACTTGGGATCCTATTGCTGCTGCTCACGGCTCACCTTTTCGGTCACCTGTGGCCTTCGACAGGTTTTTTGTAGCCTGTAGCTAGGGAGTCCCATATGTGAGGATTGACTTCCTGCTTGTTCCCGGAGAAAGTACATTTACTCACCTGTAACAGGTGTTCTCCAGAGACAGTAGGAATCAGTCTTCACAACCATCTCTCCTCCCCGTGGAGTTGCTTCCTTATCATTTTTGCCATCTTAGCTATGTCATTTGACTGGGCAAGATGGCACGCTTGGGTGGGAAGGGGACCACAAATGCATGGTTGCATCTCCAAAGGCTTTCTTTGAAAGCTGGGGAGATGCTTCCATGTGGGCTCCGTCGGCACCAATGTCACCTATATGTGAGGACTGATTCCTGCTGTCCCCGGAGACACTTGTTACAGGTGAGTAACTATGCTTTTGTTTATTTATTTATTAGGTATTATATACCGCTTTATCATTTCAATCTCTACATTTCAATTTCTCTACAGAGAGAACTATTCTGCAACTGTAATGGAAACTATGCTGGAGGAGGTGATACTGGACTTGGTTCTTACAATGGGGAGACTGTTTCTGATGTTGTAGTGGATGATCATCTGATATGATCACCAGATATCGAGCTTCAATATTAGGATATGGATGGAGATGGTTCTTTCAAAAGTGAAGGTCCTTAACTTCTTGAGTATTCCCCCATCTTTGCAAAGTTAATTTTCCTGAAGTCATTAGCTGGATGGGAATATCTGGGGGAAGTAAAACCACAATGGGCAAAATTGAAAGGAAATATTTTAAGGGCAACAAACCTTTTTCTCAGGTAAGTAAATAAAAGTAAGAGGTTATGGTTTTCAAAAGAAGTAGCTGAAAAGGAAAGAAAAAAAGCCTTCATAAACTGTAAAAAATTGTAGAAAGTGGATGACAACCAACAATATTTGAAGAAGTTAAGGGAAGCTGGTATAGTAGTCAGGAAAACAAAAATGAAAATGGAAGAAAAAATAGCCAATATGTTAAAACATAGGGACAAGACTTGCTTTTAGGTATGTTAATGATAGGAAGAAGTGCAAAGATGGCATTGTGAGACTCCAGAGTGAAGGAGAGGAATATGTCGAGGTTGATGAAGATAAAGCAGAATTGCTTAACAAATGTTTCTGTTCTGCGTTCAGAGATGAAGGGTTAGAAGTGGGACCTCAGAAAACAAACACAAATAGAAATAGAAGTGATATAAAACTTGAACGACTTACAGAAGACTGTGTTTGTGAGGAGCTAGCAAAACTAAAAGTGGACAAAGCAATGGGGCCAGATGGGATTTGTCCAAGGATATTGAAAGATGTTAGGGAACAAGCTGGTGACTTTGCTGGCTGACCATTTCAGTGCTTCTTTAGAGATGGGAATGATCCCGGAGGACTGGAGATGGGTGAATGTGGTTCCTCTTCATAAAAGCAGAAGTAAGGAAGAAGTTGGTAACTATAAAATGGTTAGTCTGATCTCATGGTGATTAAATTAATGGAAATATTGCTAAAGCAGAGATTGGTGCGGTTTCTGGAATCCAAAAGATTACAGGATCTGAGACAGCATGTACTAGAGGTAGGTCTTGTCAGATGAATCTGATTTTCTTTGACTGGGTAACAAGAGAATTGAATCTAGGAAGAGCACTAGATGTGGTGTAGTTAGGGGCATGTCTACTAAACCATGGTAGCTTCTTGTAATTATAGCTGTATGATAGCTGCAAAAGGCCCATGGTATGTCCCAAACCCCAACGATATCTTCAGGAGGTGTTCCCAGCTTTCCCCCTGCAGATGCCACAGAAGTGTTGGACTAGCCACAGAGACCCATGATACCTGTGTCGGGAACTGCCCAAAGGATGTTGGTGAATCACACCCCCCCCCCCCCCACACACACACACACAAAGCACACTACCGGCTAGTCAGTCGGTTAACTTAAAGGGGCCCACCTCACAATCCCCCAAAAATTCACAACTAACCATTCGGGCTGCTGATTCTTTCCCTCCCCCCACCCCTATGAAAATTTCCAATTCTAGGCTAGCCAGATGGCCTAATGGAGACCTTACCTGGGCCCCACAGCCCTTTTTGGTACCGGTAGTCCCTGGTGGTCTAGTGCTCACCGGGGGCAGGAGCAGTCCTCCCTGCTCCTGCCCCATCATTGGCCCAGTGCTAAATGGCCAGAATCATGAGGTGCTGTGCCCTAGCAGCCTGACATTAGGGATAGCACAGCGAGATCATGGCTGTATTTGTGAGTACTGCTCCTGCCCTCTTCATTGATACTCATAAATATGGCCACTACTACCACTAATCATTTGTATAGCACTATAAGGCATATGCAAGCTCTGTACAGAGACATGCAAAAGGTGGTTCTTGCTCATCAGAGCTTACAATCTAGTTCAGACAGATAACACAACATCTGAGGACTAGGATATGACTAGGGGAATGGTAAGGAAACACATAGTTGGAGAGCAGGAGACTACGTGGATCAGGATCCAAAAGCAGCCTCGAAAAGTTGAGTTTTTCCCCTGGATTTGAAAAGAGCTAAAGATGAAGTCTGACATACCAACTCGGGTCGTTTGTTACAGACATAAGGAGCAGCAGCATGGAAAGATCAAAGTTTGGAGTTGGCAGTGGAAGAGAAGAGCACAGAAGTGATCTGTCAGAAGAGTGGAATTCCCGAGCAGGGGTGTAGGGAGAGATGAGAGGAAAGGTAGTGAGGAGCAGCAGAATGAGTGCACTTAGAGGTCAGCAGGAGAAGTTTGAACTGGATACAGAAACGGATAAGGAGCCAACGAAGTGACTTGAGAAGAGGGGTTACATGAGCATAGCGAGACTGGTGGAAGATTAGCCATGAAGCTGAATTTTGAACAGATTAAAGGGCAGAGAGATGATTCGGAGGGAAAACAGCAAGGAGGTTGCAGTAGTCTAATGGGGGATGACTAGACAGTGGATAAGGGTCTTAGTGGTGTGTTCAGAACGGAAGCAGTGAATTTTGCTGATGGTATAGAGAAAGCTAAAACATGTCATTTCTATCAGTTGGATGTGTGTGTTGAAGGAGAAGGAGGAGTCAAAGATGACCCCAAGACTGTGAGCCGAGGAAACAGAGAAAAGTAGATTGTGGTGCTATCCCCTAGCATCAAGACTACCGAATACCAAAATAGTGGGTGGGGGGGGGGGCGGTCCCATTAGGCCGACTGGCTAGCCTGAGATTTCCATGACATTGGGGAGAGATTGGCAGCCTGACTGGCTAGCTGGGAATCTTTTGGAGATTGTGAGGGGGACCCTTTAGGTGGCCCGACTGACTAGCTGGGAGTTCTTGTGTGGGAGGGTACACTGATTTTTTTTCCCCCTTCCCCGGACAGTTCCCAATGGGGATCAGGAGCTGTCCGAGGGGGGGATCCCTGCTAAGGGGAAGGGGGGATATCCACTTTTTTCAATATTGTCAATGCCTTGGATCTGAGAGGGCTCGATCACACAAACAGAATTGCCTGCAGATAATGCCATCGCCTTGAGAGGTAGCATTATCTGAAGTCGCAATGAGTCCTGATTTCAGCATGTCTATTTTCTGACCCGATTTCCTCCCCCCCCCCCCCCTGTACAATGCATGAAATGCAAATATCTGCTTTTTGCCCGTGTTAGCTGCTACCACTGGGTGATAATTCTGCTTTAACCCCACGGTAGCAGCTAATGCTTGTTAGTAGACATGCCAAAAACTCCCTACTATTCCTGCCCGTTATACATGTGACCACAGAAGCAACAATGGACCTGAATCCACTCTCACTGCAAAACTATATATGATTCCCATAACTTTGTATCATACTGCAATACTGTATATAATTACCCTAACATTGTATCCACTTAGTTGTAAGATAGTTCTTTATACATAAGTTTGCAAGTTCATTGTAAAGTTTGCTTTTTGAGTTCAATGTAAACCGCCCTTGATCTCCGGAAGGGGCGGTATATAAGAGCATGTTAGATAAATAAATATATAAATGCCCCTTCAATTTCAGCATAGCCTTTGACACAGTTCCACCTCAGCGACTTCTAAATAAATTGAGTGCCCTTGGGATGGACCCTAAAGTGACTGACTGAGAAGAAACTAGTTGAGAGTGAGGCAACAGGGTAGTAATAAATGAAGTTCACTCTGAAGAAAGGGGCATTACCAGTGGCTTGTTTCAGGAATCAATCCTTGGTCCTGTTCTTTTTAACATCTTTGTAAGCACTATTGCAGAAGGTCTGTTGGGAAAGTTTTGTTTCTTTGCAGATGATACCAAAATCTGCAACAATGTAGACATCCTGGAAAGTGTGGATAACATGAAGAGGGATCTAGCGAAGCTTGAAGAATGATCAAGAATTTGGCAACTAAGGTTTAATTTCTTAAAAAAAAAAAGCAAGATCATGCATTTGGGCTGCAAAAACCCAAGGGAGTGGTCCAGTATAGGAGGTGGAGTTCTTCAATGCACAAAAGAAGAGCAGGGCTTGTGGCCAAACAGGTATAAAAGGCAAGTGCGAAAATCATAAGGATGCTTGTGTGCATACGGAGAAGAATGGCAAGCAGAAAAAAGGAGATGAAAGTGCCTTTGTATAAGTCTCTAGTGGGACCTTATTTAGAGTACTATATACAGTTGCAGAAACCACACCTTCAAAAGGATACAACAGGATGGAATTGGTACACAATGAAACTGGCTACTAAAATAGTCAGTGGTCTTTGTCATAAGGCATACGGGGGATAGACTTAAAGATCTCAATATGTACAAAGTGCAATTGAAAAATATCGACATCAACAGTTATTGCACTCGGTCTCCTTCAAAGTAGTCCCCTTCTGATAAAACACGCTTCCTCTAGCGTTCCTGCCACTGCTGGAAACAATTTTGAAATGCCTCTTTCGTTATGCTGTGTGGAATTTTGCTTAATGGTCTCCAAGTCGTCGAATCTACTTCCTTTCAGTAGTAATATCAGTTTTGGAAACAAGAAAAAAAATCACAGGGTGCAAGACCCAGTGAGTACAGAGGCTGACGGATTTGCTTAATTTGGTGTTTGACCAAGAACTGCTGGAGAAGTTGTGATGCATGAGCTGGGGCGTTATCGTGATGCCACAGAAATGGTGAATGGTTGCTTCCTCTTACGACGAACTGCATCTCTCAACGAGTCAGAACTTGAACAAAGTACTCCTTATTGATGGTTTGGTCTTTTGGAGCATACTCATAATGAACAGTACCTTGGTAATCAAAGAAACTGTGAGCATGACTTTGACATTGCTCCTCACCTGATGGGCTTTGTTTGATCTGGGAGAGTCTGGAATGTTCCATTGTAAGGACTGAGCCTTAGTTTCCGAGTCATAGCTATAAACCCATGATACATCACCAGTAATAATCTTTTTGATGAAATCGGAGTCATTTTCAATGTATTCTAACAACTCCCTGGCTGCAGTCGATTTTCTTTTTGGTCAGGGGACAGGAGTTTCAGCACTAATTTTGCAGACATGTCTCATCCCCAAATCAATAGTAAGAATGGACTGTACCGACCCAAAACTGATGTCCATGTTCTCAGCAAATTCCCTGATAGTCAATTGACAACTTGAGCGTATTGCGGCACGCACTGCTTCAACTTTGTCTTTATTCCTGCTTGTGGATGGCCTTCCAAAATGTTCGTCACTGTCAACACTTTGGCGGCCCTCTTGGAAATGTTTGTACCAGTCATAAACTTGAGCACTACTCATGCATTCATTGCCATACACTTGCTCTAACTTGTCATCTCTTTGCACGAATCTCTCAAGTTTCTGGCAGAATTTAATACAAATTCGCTGTTCAATTTTTTTTCACGCATCATAAATTTGACAAACAGCTTCTACACGATACCAAACATCACGTGATTAAAAAAAGTACAGGTGTGCTGCAGCCATGCTACACTGCACATGCAGAGCACATAACTAGGTCACTGAATGCTTAATAGCATCATGGGGAGATGTATTGTTATATAGCTGCACAACAAGTCTCAATACTTTTTGATCACACCTCATATATTTTGGAGGAAAGGCAGGAGAGAGTGATATGATAGAGACATGCAAGTACCTCCATGGTATAAATGCACAGGAGGTGGCCCTCTTCAGCTGAAAGGAAGCTCTGAAACGAGGGTTCGTAGGATGAAGGTGAATAGGGATAGACTCAGGAGTAATCTGAGGACATATTTCTATTTCTTTACGGAATAGGTGGTGGATGCATGGAACAGCTTCCCAGTGGAAGTGGTAGAGATGAAATATGTCTGAAACTGAGAAAGCATGGGACAAATGCAGAGAATCTATGAAGGAGAGAGATTGCAGAACTTAATAGTTCAATATGGCATGTGCCTTTGTTTTCTGTTTCTCTGTTTCTGTCTTAAGACTTTAATTTAATTCAATATTTATATCCCACCTTATTCCCAATTTGGATCTAGACAGTTCACAAACATAAAAACATATGATAAGTAATAAATTTCCAGGTAAAATAAAATCAATACATTACAATGTTATTAAAATATGAATAAAATTACATCCACATTACTACGCCTCCCTTATTTAGAAACAGTTCATACAGGTCCTAACAGCCTCACTGCATTTGCACTTGTTCAACTATTTGTTTTATTCCTTCATCTACCAATAACCTACCTAAAGTGATCATTCTAACAATTGTTCAAATAACCATGTTTTTACTTGCTTCTTAAACTGGAGATAATTGGTTCCCTTTCTAACAGCCAGTCTACTTCCTATTTGAGACCAACTTCAAGTCCTTGACAGATGGAGTTGCTAGACATAGTTCTTTCTGAAAACATAAAGTTTGAGCTGCCTGGGACTGTTCAACCAACCTAACTAAATACTGCAATCCTTACCCCTGAAGAATTTAAAGACTTTGCTTGAAAATGATCCACAAGTCTGCATAACCAATGCAAAGCAATCAAAAAAGGTGTTTCTCTTCCCCCCCATTTGCCCTTTAAATCATCTTAGCTGCAGTATTCAAAAGTGACTTCAGACAGTTAAGAAGTTTCTTTGTTAAATTTAAGTTTACAATAATGAATATTGCAAAGAACTACCACAGAAACAACTGATGTTAAATAATTCTTATGAGGCCAAGAAAAAATTTCTTTCCTTCCTTAACCCTACAAATGACTTCTTCACACTATTTTATATTTGTGCCTCCATATTCAAGGCTGTGTGTGTAAAGACCCCTAAACTCTTAATCTATGACTGAAGATGAATTGACATCCCACCCAGAATGAATACTTCTGACAAGTTCAATGTAAAAGGAGTATGAGAAAAATTAAAAGGAAACAGTCATTTTTCTGTGGACAAGCAGGATAAACGCTCACATATGGCTGATGTCACTGAGCTCCATGCAGAAACCTCTCCCAATTCTTTCTAGAAAGTTTTGGATTGGTTCCTCCATGCACGTGTGTGAATTCCTGCCTGCTACCGCCATGCTTCATCTCCTCAGTCTTTTTCTCTTCGACGCCCCATAGACATGCTTTCATCAGTCTGTTTCCAGTTCTTTGCATTTCTGCAAGTTTTTTCCTGCGTAGATTTCACTTTTGTGATTCCTCCTATCCTGCTGCCATCATTAGTGTGTATTATTGCCCTTTTAGTTCCTTTTCTTAGTGTTTTCGGTCATTTTAAAGTTTCATTTCTTTTTTGCGCATTACTGCTCAGGCTGCATCTAGGCCTCAGTCATCTCGGCAGCGTTATCTCTTTTTTATTCAAAACTGAGTCATTTTTTGATTTTGCTATGGCTATTTTTCTGGGTGGCATGTCCCAAAAACTAGCCAGTGGGTTCAAAAAGTATGCCTGGTGTTCCAAGACTATCTATTACAGACACTTAAGAGTGGTGCTTGCAGTGCTTGGGGCCCAACCATAAGAATATAAGATATGCCATACTGGGTCAGACCAAGGTCCATCAAGCCCAGTATCCTGTTTCCAACAGTTGCCAATCCAGGTCACAAGCACCTAGCAGGTTCCCAAAAAGATACACAGGTTCCTCAATGCTTGTATTGGGACAAGCAATGGATTTCCTGGATCCTCTTTAATAATGGTTTATGGACCTTTCCTTGAGGAACTTATCCAAATCTTTTTTAAACCCAGCTGCACTAACAGCTTTTACTACATCCTCCAGTAACGAATTCCAGAGTTTTGATTACACATTGAGTGAAAAAATATTTTCTCTGAGAACAAGCAGAAAGTCCATCCTCACATATGGGTGACATCGGCACCGACGGAGCCCTCGCGGAAGCATCCTCCCAGCTTTCAAAGAAAGCCTTTGGGAGATGCCACCACGCATGCATGGTCCCCTTCCCACCCAAGGGAGCCATCTTGCTCAATCTTCTTTTTTCCACGGAGTCCTTCAGACGTTTGTCTGCCTTGTCCCCAGAAAGTTGATTTTTCTCTCCGAGTTTCATACTCATCTCCAGTATCACACCGGTACTCTTCCTGCCTACCGACCTCCTTGCCTTGGTGTCGAGTTCAGCTTATTTTTGTAGTTTTTGTTCCTTTCCTTCCTGGTGACTTTGTGCCTTTTTTCTCCCACTATTATAAACTCAAAACCTACTGTGTTTCCCACATAAATATCCCTTAAAACAAGAGAAACACCCAAACATATAACTTTTGTTGGAATGCGCACCGCGAAGGAAAACCTTCTCGTAGTGCAATGTTCCGTTTTATTCTTTTAATTAGGGATGCAACCCTCTTTGAACCTATGATAGGGTTACGTCCCTAATTAAAAGAATAAAATGGAACATTGCAGTACAAGAAGGTTTTTCTTCGCGGTGTGCGTTCCAACAAAAATTATATGTTTGGGTGTTTCTCTTTTTTCTCCCACTGGCAGCCCGGAGAGTCTTCGACCTTACAGGGGTACTTTTTCCCCCCATGGCTACCAGTGGCTTTAAGAAGTGTGATCGGTGCTCCAAAATTATGTCTTTGACCGACACACACGACTGCTGTCTCCGCTACCTCGGACCATGACCTGGCAGCCTGCGGTCTCTGCAAGAGGATGTCTAGTAAGGCCCTCAAGAGCCACCAGCAGCAACACGATAAGTTTTTTTCTGAGTCCCCAGTGCCTCCAAAGGCCAGGGCCTTGCAGAGGCCCCGACATCTCAGGCGGAGCCTTCCAAACCCGAGCCTCATCATGGGTCCTCAGAAATGGGGTCTCCCTCAAGGGAACCCAGGAAGAAGAAGAAACCCTCGAAGGTGGCGTCCTTGGATGGTTCTGGCCGGCCGGATGTTCCCCGGGCCTGGTCCTGCAGTCTGAGACATTCGAACGAGGCATTGGAGAAGGAGTGGTCTGCGAAGGTCCCCCGGAAAGATCCGACTGCAGACTGGCATTGGTCCCCAGACACTATCCTTGTCGAGGATTCCCCTTCAGGGGAGCCGGCATCAGGCCCGAGTCCCTCGGTGCCCACACCGAAGGCTGCAGAGCCTTCTGTTCAGGAGTCCACAATGGCAGCCCTGGAGCGCAGTTTGTCTGCCTTAATGGACCAGCAGTGGGCACTGTTGTCCGGCACAACTGGTTCATCCACCTTGACCACCGGGCTCTCGATGTCCAAGATGTTCCTGGAGGCCGAGCCAATCTTCGAGGTCCTTAGGCCTCAAGTTGATCCTCGGCCGAGGTCACCATCCGAGTCCCACTCGATGGGACCGCGGTGATTCCTGGCAAGTCTGCCGGGCACCAGCCGCAGGGCATCAGGGGCCCCAAGGCCCGCAGAGCAGCCCTCTTATGAGACCTCGACGGACTACTCTGAGTAGGAGACGGAGGACGAGGAGTCCCCTGATACTCGTTGCCACCGCAAGATCCCATCTGACTCTCCCATTTCGGAGCCTCGACAGTGGTCCCGCCCGAGGATATGGGCTTCCTTGATTTTGTCAAGGATATGTCTAAGGTCCTGACATTCCTGACTGAGTCGGTGGAGGACCCTCGGACGGATGAATTGGAAATCCTCCAATACGAGGCCCCTCCACAGGAATTGCTCATGGTGCCCATCCCTCCCATCCTGGAAAGGCTGATGCTCTGAATGTGGGAGACACCGGCTTCAGTGCCAGTGGTG
This sequence comes from Ichthyophis bannanicus, assembly GCA_033557465.1. NCBI lineage: Eukaryota > Metazoa > Chordata > Amphibia > Gymnophiona > Ichthyophiidae > Ichthyophis > Ichthyophis bannanicus. The sequence continues at coordinate 334,245,351 of CM066035.1, forward strand.
ATCAAATGGCTCGACTCGATGTATTGAGTCCATCAGAGCCCAGGCTTCCAAAAGTCACTACTGCCGCGTAACTCCATGGTGGTGGAGTCAGCCATGCATCGGCTGAAAAGCCAGAAGACGCACTCCTCGGTGCTCCCTGGAAGGGAGGCCCGCACCCTGGACGCCCTCAGCAGAAAGTGCTACCAGGGCTCAATGCTCATCGGCCACATCCAGGCCTACCAGCTGTACATTGGCATGTACTTGCAGGACCTGGTGAAGGAACTCACCAGGTTCTCAGCTGGTCTCTCTGAGGAATTTTTGCAGCAGTTGAAGAACCTGGCCAAGGCAGTCTGTGAATGCTCCAAATTCATGTCTTGAGCGGCCTATGACGGGTTTGAGTTGGCGACTTGAGTAGCGTCGGCTGGCATCGGTGCATGCCACCAAGCTTGGCTACAGTTGTCTGACCTCGAGCAGTGGGTTCAGGACAAATTGGTTGATGTCCCATGCCAAGGAGAGAACCTCTTTGACAATCCCATGACTGAAAAGGCTTCTGAGCTGGAGACAACCTCTTTGACAATCCCATGACTGACAAGGCTTCTGAGCTGGAGACAGAGTTCATGACGAGGACAAGGCTTTCTAAAAAGACCGCTGCCCCTCCCCAACGGAAGGACTCGGGGGAAAAAGTCCTTCTACCCGAGGAAGGGAGCTGCTTACAGAAACTACCCACTTATCAGACCTCCCCATCTCCCCAAATGGGTCAGCAGGCCAAGGGACATGGGCATGGCTCACATAAGCAGAAGGCTCCAAAACCCCAGGCACTGACTCCGGGCCAGCCAGGGGGGAGTTTTTGACTCCTTGAACATTGTCTCTCTACCCTACAGAGATCAGTAGCCCCCGGAGATCAGCAGCCCCCAGGGGGACATCTGGCCCTCTATGCCCAGAAGTGGGTGACCATCACCACTGATTCCTGGGCACTGAGGGTAGTCAGGGAGGGTTACCTCTTCCACCTGACTCAGACACCTCCCTCTTATTTCCTGGGACAGCCCCTCAGGTCTCCCCTCCACCAGGACTTCCTTCTGAAGGAGTTGGCAGGTTTTCTCGAGGACATAGCGGTGGAACCGGTGCCCCACCACGTCAAGGGCAAGGGGTTATACTCCAGGTACTTCCTCGTGCCAAAAAGAACAGGGTGCCTAAGTCCCATCCTCGACCTGCGCAACCTCAACAAATTCCTGTTGAGGGTGAAGTTCAAGATGCTCTCCCTTGGAACATTGCTGCCATACCTCCAGCAGGGAGACTGGCTATGCTCCTTAGACCTCCAGGGTGCTTATACCCACATCCTCATCCACTCCAACCATAGGCAGTACCTGCAGTTTGTAGTGGGAGGCAGGCACTTTCAATACAGGGTGCTCCCCATTGGCTTAGCCTCTGCCCCAAGAGTTTCACAAAATGCCTGGCAGTCATGGCCGCCTTCCTCCGGCTCCAGGGGGTCTTTGTCCTCCCCTACCTGGATGACTGGCTCATAAAGGGAAGCACGGCCTCAGGTGTGCAGCAGGCCACCACTGCACGCACCATCCAGGTACTGCAACACTTGTCATAAACTACCCCCAAGTCTCATCTCCTCCCAATGCAGTGTCTGGAGTTCACTGGGGCAAAGATCAACATTCTCCAGTCGAAGGCTTTCTTGCCCAGGGACCGAGCCGATCGTCTCAGGACTGGCTCAGGACTTACAGTACCGTCCCTCGGTGCCCGCTTGGCTTCTCCTGCGCTTCCGTGGGCACATGGCCTCCACGGTCTATGTCCCCCAGACGCTCTCCTCTACATGTGGGCGGCGCAGTGCTGTCTCCGGGACCAGTGGTCTCAGGCCACGGGTCATCTCCAAGACTGAGTTTCTGTGACCCGCCACTTGGCAGATTCCCTGGTTTGGTGGCAGTCGCCTCAGCATCTCATGGCGAGCATGCCTTTTCAGGCCCCAACCTCCTCAAGAGTCCTCACCACAGACTCCTTCCTGCTCAGCTGGGGAGCCCACTGCGGAGACCTCCCGATGAGAGCACCCAGCAGATCAACTTCCTGAAGCTCCGGGCCATACATCTATCCGTGAGGGTCTTTTGTCACCAGCTGGTGCTAGTCCAGACAGTCAACCAGGTGGCGATGTTCTAAGTGAACAAACAGGGGGGCACAGAGTCTTGTATCCTTTGTCAGGAGGCGTTGGTCCTCTGCTCATATGCAGTCCAACAGGGTATCTTCCTGTGGGCAGTGTACCTGCCAGGCCAGGACAACCTGCTGGCCGACAGGTTCAGCAGAGTTCTCCAGCCTGTGATAAGGAAGCTTATCATAGCTCAGGAAGGAGCTATAGAAAAGGTGAAGTGACTCTGAACAGCAACCTGTCAGTTCTGGTAGAAATAAGAAAACAGAATTTTCCCATAAAAGACTACCAGTCCCAGAATGCACCAGGTTTCCAACAGCCATTAGAGGAGCTGAAGTGGGGAAACGTGTGTTCAATCAGGAGGGCTATGAGGTAATCCCTAAGCACTCATCTCAAAGGGCAGGGCCTGATTCAGCACAGCTGCGCTGTATTAGGGGGGAGCACTCATCTGGGCAGAATAAAGGTGGAGTTTATTCTACAGAGAATTATCCTCAGTATCCTGAGAATCAGCTTGAGTTTGATCATCTTCATCAGGAGGATCATCAGAAGCAGAAGCCAAACCGGACGGACAGAGAGGGAAAGAAACCCTTTGGAAGAAAGAGGAGAAAAGCCTTTGAGAGGTCTAGAAGAGTCCAGAGCAGTACGTATACTGGGAGGCATTTCAAGGGCCAGCATACACCATAGGACTGGGGAAAGCCAGAGGAATGGTGCTGCAAAGCTAGGAATCTCCAGACGGTACCTGTGAGAGAGACGGCTACACGTGGAAGGGACCCTAAGACCTGTGCCAGAAGGTATGTGAAGAGAGATCCAGTGTCCAGGGATCTGGATTGGAAGGCTGGACATAAGAACTGGACTACATACTGGCCAGGCTATATAGAGAGGAACTCTAACAGCAATGGAAGCTCAGGTATGAACACTGATCTATGCCCTAGCTATAACCTTGAAAGACAGCAGGGAAACAAGTATTCTACTGAAAGTGCTCCATTGAGAGATTCATCTGTGCCAATCCATGATATTGAACCCATGCTTGTTGAAGAAGGGGGAATAATAGCAGATGAAGATTCTGTTTAGATGGACTGCTCTCTGTCTAAACTCCTTTGGTAACTTTCTGTTACAAAGTACAGCAACCATCACAAAGAAATACAAACTTGTTCTTTAATCTACTCAGAAAAGCTCCTGAAGCAGGATTTGACCCACACAGTAGAAAGCAAGCCAGCTAAGGGGTTTCAGCTGGATAACTGCTAGCAATTGAGCCTTACCTAATTGCTTGTGAGCTAGGAGAGAATAACTTCTGAATCTATGTGGGAAGATATAAGAAGTTAACCTGAAAAGAACAGTTTTTTTTCTCTTTGTAGCTTTTGGTTTGTTGTTTGATATATGCTAAGAAAACATTAGCTAATGCCTGACAAGTTTGAATGTTGTTTTCCTGATTTTGACTTTGTTTTTCCAAGTTAAACACTGGAAGCAAGTAACCTGATTTATGTGCTACCAAGCATATCTGTGTTGGGAGAAATAACCCCATAAATAAATATCTTATTGGCTTTACCCAAGAGCACAACTAAATTATTGTCAGCAGCTGTGTCTGGTGTGAATGAACTACATTGCCCACAATCCCTTAAAATCATATAGATATATGCACTTGCCAAGACTGTGAAGATTCTCACCCAGGCAGCCATCTGACAAGCCGCATGAGTGGCAGTTGGACCCCAGGGTAGCCAGTCGGCTTTTCCAGCTCTGGGGGAACCCGTGATGGACCTGTTCACTGGCCCGGACAACTTTCAGTTGCCCCACTTCTGCTCCCAACAGGCCCATCCTTCCAGGGTAGCAGCAGATGCGTTCCTGGACTCATGGTCTGAAGGCCTCATGTACACCTTCCCTCCCATGCCGCTGATTGCCAGGACCTTGTTCAGGACCCACCGCGACAGGGCCTCGCTCATCCTGATAGCTCCTCGGTGGCCCAGGCAACCATGGTTCCCGCTACTTCTACTTTGGGGACATACCCGGGTCTCCTGTCTCAGGAGGGGGCTCTCTCCTGCACCCCAACCTGGGGTCCATGTCACTGACAGCCTGGCTGCTGAGAGGGTGACTCTGGCCCCTTTCAACCTCTTTGTTGAGGTGGAAGGCATTCTGCTGGCCTCTTGTAAGTCCTCTACTAGGAAGGCTTACGCCCTCAAATGGCTCAGGTTCTCTGTTTGGTGTGCCGAACACGGGACTGAACCTTTCTCCTGCCCGGTGGCTCTGGTGTTACAGTATCTTCTCCACCTCTCTGTCTGGGCTCAAGTCTAATCCCGTTCGAGTGCACCTTAGTGCCCTGGCGACACATCACCATCCGGTGGATGGTAAGCCCCTCTTGGTTCATCCATTGGTGACACTTTTTCTTCGGGACCTGCTCTTATTGAAGCCCCTGGTTCACCCTCTGGCAACCGAATGGGACCTCAACGTAGTGTTGGGGCAGTTCACTCGCCCGCCCTTCGAACCTCTGGCTACCTGCCACCTCCGCTACCTCTCTGGGAAGGTGGCTTTCCTGGTTGCGCTTACCTCCGCTCGCAGAGTCAGCGAGCTTCAGGCCCTTGTGGCAGCGGCGCCCTATACCAGGTTCTACAAGAACACAGTGGTGCTCCGCACGCACCCCAAATTCTTGCCAAAGGTAATGTCGCCCTTCCATCTCAACCAGGAAGTGGTGCTCCCTTTCTTCTTCCCAAGACCTCACTCCAGTCGGGTGGAGACGGTCCTTCACACCTTGGACTGCAAGAGGGCTTTGTCTTTTTATATCTAACATACTCAGGGACACCGCAAAGCTTCTCAGCTTTTCATCTCCTACGACCCCAGTAGGTTGGGGGAGGCAGTGACCAAGCGTATGTTGTCTTCATGGGTGGGGAATGGTATTACCCTCGCTTATGAGCAGGGAACTCTCCCGCTGGAAGGCCGCATCATGGCGCACCGTGTCAGGGCCATGGCGGCTTCAGTGGCAAACGCGCTCCGTCCTAATGATGGACATCTGCTGGGCCACCACCTGGTCTTCAGGCTATACCTTCGCAGCCCATTACTGTCTGGAAAGTGAGTCCTGACAGGATAGTGCCTTCGGCCAGGCTGTGCTCCATAACCTTTTCGGGGTTTAGGCAACTCCTACCCTTCGACGTTTTTGTGTCCAGGCTACCAGAGTGCTGGTTCATCGGACACAGGGGTCCTACTGTGGTTTGTGTACACGGACTAAATTGCTGCTGCTTGCGGCTCGCCATGAGGGAGCCCCTATTTTGCTATGGGCTTTCGGTAGCCTGTAGCTGGGGAGTCCCATATGAACATAAGATATGCCATAGCGGGTCAGACCAAGGTCCATCAAGCCCAGTATCCTGTTTCCAACAATGGCCAATCTAGGTCATACGTACCTAGCAGTTTTCCCAAAAGAGACAGGTTCCACAATGCTTGTATTGAGTCAAGCAGTGATATCCTGGGTCTCTTTTAATAATGGTTTATGGACCTTTCCTCCAGGGACTTGTCCAAACCTTTTTAAACCCAGCTACACTAATAGCTTTTACTATATCCTCTGGTAAAAGGGACATTGATAACCTGGATTTTTTTTTCTGAGTCAATGCAGGGTTAAGTGACTTGACCAAGGCCACAAAGAGTGCTACTGGGAATTGAACCCTGGTCTCTTTGTTCCCATGCCAGTGCTCTAAACCATTAGGCTACTTAGTGTACGTATGTGAGGACTGACGTCCTGCTTGTTTCCTGAGAAAGCGTAGTTACTCACCTGTAACAGATGTTCTCTGGAGACAGCAGGAATCAGTCCTCACAACCCTCCCTCCTCCCCTTGGAATTGCTCCTTTACCATCTTTTATTTTTGCCGTCTTTTTGCTATGTCATCTGACTGGTGGGAAGGGGACCACGCATGCTACTTTTCAATGGCATAAACCAGGGGTCTCCAAACCTGTTCTGGAGGGCTGCAAACTCGCCATGGTTTTGGGATATCCCTAATGGATATGCATGAGATATATTTGCATGCGCTGCCCCCATTGTATTTGAATTTATCTCATGCATATTCATTACCCAAACAGAATCTCTCAGACCAAAACAACCTAGATAATTCCTAACTCAGCTAAATTTACTCGAATAGCTCAAAAGAGTCAAACAACTAAACCACTTAAAAGGAGAAAATGTTGTCAAACTACAATGGCAGCAACAATTTAGTGGAGAAAAAGCCTCAGGATCTTATCATTTCCCACTATGCAGCAGCAAAAGCCGTAGGGGAGATCAAGAGCTCTACATCGTAGACATTATAATAAAAGGGGGAGTTTTTTAATTTTATTCAATAGCTCAATAAACATAAAGGTGCCTAGAAGATATACTTTCTATATCTACCTCCCACATCAAAACATTACTCAATCTGCCAAAGCTCCTAAAACCATTCTTAGAGCTACCAAACAACCCTAGCCAACACTAAAATCCTTTACTAAATGGCAAGCTTCACATACACTCACACAGATATCTCACAGCTTATATCACACATTTAAAGTTCAAAGCTCAAAACACCAATAGAGGGGGATGGGGCAGAGAAAGTACTTACATGGCACCTCGTAGTAGTTGTTATGCATTATAGCATAGCAATTGGCTGCTATTGCAAATAGGATGCTAGATTCAAAGCACTATTGGTCTAAAATACTGATGAATTCATCTGTTAAAGGTTGTTTTTTTAACTTGAACATAAACATATCCAACACACATTTTTTTCCTAGATAGATATTTCTATTCTAACAAAATATTGAATTATCAGGTTGTTTGTAAATTATTATAGTAGACTATTAGCAGCAAGGCTTTTGGATAAAATATAGCCAGGAGAGAAACAAATGTTATATGAAATGTTTCTTGAGTCTAGGTTTTTGAGGTATATGTTTATTTGATGTTCTTGGAATTTTAGTATTCATATGATTTGATTTTTGTTCATTTTTTTAGCCGTGCGCCTACTGCTACATTCCATGACAGCAAGCACAATATTGCCCATGTATATTTTGATGCCACCAGGGTGTGGCTATTGACTTCTGGAACCGACAAGATTATTAAGGTAGGAAATGTGAAGACTGCACTTGCTAAACTTGGTGGGGGGGAGGGGGAAGGATAGAGGGGCGTGCACAACTTTAAAAGGCATTTTAAAATCATGGAAATGGACTTTTTGAAAATTGCCCACTCTCTGGGTAATAGTTCATGTGTAACTTTACCCAAATTCTCGAGGGGGAGGGTTTAGGGCAAGAACTGAAACAACATGCATTTGTATTCTCAATAGTACATGTGTTGCTTTTTCTACGAGGAATTTTCCTGACCAAAACAGGTACAAGTATCTGTGGATACTTCTTCCTTTTGCATTTTTCAAAGTGAATTAGATCTCTACTTTCCCTTTAATAACTGCTGCCAAAGCCACAGGTTAAAAGTACCCACAGACTTTGCAACTATGGGGGCAATTTTATAAACCATTCTCTGTGTGAAACATGCTTTACTCTCATAAAATGGCCGTTACAATATTGTATGGGTGTATACGTATGTACAGTGGTGCATATGTCTTATAGCGCTATACAAATAAGCAATAGTGTTTATAGTACAGGTATGACTACCAACAAGGCACACGTATTTGGATGCAGTTTGCATGTAGGAGTTTCCAGGGTCAGAATTGCAAGGTACATAAGTAGCCAATTATGTGAAGAGGAAGAAGATCCTCAAATACCAAGAAATGCAGTCAGAGACCAAAAAAATGTGGCAGAAAAATACAAACATAATTCCCGTCATACAAGGTGCCACTGGCCTGATTAAGTTGCCTATACATGTTGCATCTTATGAACTCCAGAAGGAAGCTCTCTTTGGCAATTGCAGTACATTTGAGAAATTGAGATCCTATTCCACATACCCTGGCTTAGGAGTGAGGTTCATTGCTATCATGGTTATGTGAAAAACTAACCCATTTGGAGTTATTGCTCTTCAGAACCATACACACATTGGAGCTGGGGTATTCTCCATGGACAAACAGGAAGTAAGTACTCATGTATGGGTGACATCCTCGACAGAGCCCCGGGTGGGAATGCTCCCCAGCTTTCATAGGAAGCTTTTGGGAGGCTCCCTCACGCATGCGCGCCTGCCTTCCTTCCTCCTGAAGCGCCATCTTATCTCTAGTCTTCTTTTTTCGCAGAGCCCCTAGGACATGTTCCTGCTGTCGCTGGAAAAAGAGTGATTTTTCTTGCCCCCTCTTTCGTCTCATTTTTTTCTTTCTTAGTGTCTACTGCCTGTCGTCAGGTTTGTCAGCTTCTGCCAGTGTCGCTTTTTCATAATTTTTCGTTCTTTTCATGTTTTTCTCTACTTACCTGTTTTTGTTGGCTGGCAACATTGAGCCATTTGATCTCATAGCAGCAGTCTTTTACCTTTAGAGAGATCCTCTGTGTTGGTCCCATGCTTTTTTGAATTCAGTTACTGTCCTCATCTCTACCACCTCCACTGGGAGACTATTCCATGGATCCACTACTCTTTCCGTAAAGAAATATTTCCGCATATCACTTCTGAATCTAACTCCCTTCACCCTCATCCCATGTCCCCTCGTAGCAGAACTTGCTTTCGATTGAAAGAGGCTCTCTCCCTGAACATTTATGCCACGGAGGTATTTAAACATCTCAATCATATCACCTCTATCCCGCCTTTCCTCTAAGGTGTACATATTAAGATCCTTAAATCTGTCCTCATATGCTTTATAATGAAGCCCACTAATCATTTTAGTAGCCATCCTCTGCACCGACTCCATCCTGTTCACATCCTTTTGAAGGTGCGGTCTCCAGAATTGCACACTATACTCCAAATGAGGTCGCACCAAAGACTTATACAGAGGCATTATCACCTCCTTTTTTCTGCTAGCCATTCCTCTCCGTATGCACCCAAGCATCCTTCTAGCTTTTGCCGTCGCCTTTTCTACCTGTTTAGCTACTTTAAGATCATCAGACACAACCACGCCTAGGTCCCGCTCTTCTTTAGTGGACAAAAGTACTTCACCTCCTATACTGTATTGCTCCCTTGGATTGCTGCAGCCCAAATGCATGACCTTACATTTTTTAATATTAAATCCCAGCTGCCAAATTCTAGACCATTCTTCAAGCTTAGCTAGATCCCCCCTCATGTTATCTACACCTTCCTGGGTGTCTACTCTATTGCAGATTTTGGTATCATCCGCAAAGAGGCAAACCTTACCCGACAGCCCTTCCGCTATATCACTAACAAAGATGTTAAAAAGAATCGGACCAAGGACAGATCCCTGGGTCTTCCTGGTCATGTCTAAGCCAGCCAGCAGATTTTAAAAGTGCACTACATATGCACAGACTGACATAACTGGAGCCTCTGGCCCGACTATGAGTCCTCTTCTTTTAATCTCTGCTTGCAGATGACCAGGAAAGGCCTAAAGGGCTGAGAGAAGCAGTGAGATTCCCTCTTCAGGCCATCGGACCTGGCGTCCTCTGCTTCGGCATTGACATCAGTGTAGACACCCTCGTAGGACTCCGCCGAGGCATTAGCATTGTACAGTGTCCGTGTTCATTTGGAGTCGAAGGGCCGTGGTACCATGAATGGAGGCTGTCCATTGACCTCTGGTCAGAGCCATGGAAGGAATAGTTATCCACTCAGTCGACGTCCAAGGGGGCATCAGAGAAGTAGGCCAAAGGATATTGACACTGGAGCTTTTCGCGATGTGACACAGAGGGCAATGGCTGGGAGCAGCCTGCCAAGCTGCCCCAGAAGAAGGAGTAGACTCCCAAGGTCCTGGAGGGCTAGCAGCAGTCTCGCAATGCACCAACCATCGTGTAGTCCCCAAGATGGGTGCCAGAGTCTGTGGCCAAAGTTCTCATCCTGGCCCCAACGACCTTGGAGACGGCATTGCTAGCAGAGTGCCTTTGGGACCTTGAGGTGCATATGGTGGCGGTTCTAGCCACAAGGGCCCTGGGGGCCCCGCTGCCCTTGACAGCGTCACTGCATGCTGTACAGCCCATCCTGGAGATCTATGCACTTTCTGCCGAGGCGAGGAAATTGGGTCGGCGATTGGAGTCCACACCGATCCTGACCGCCATCTCTGTCTAGCGTCTTGGGCTCCAGTGCTCTGATGCACCAGCACCCTCGTGAGATGTACCGTCAGTCCCATCGATGTCCAGCTTCCCCACCCGATCGGTGGCAGTGCCGGGAGAAGACCCGGTGCTATTTTGACTTCCTCTCGGATTCTGACTCCGAGGAATGGGAGATGGAGGAGAAATCAGTGTTCTCTGAGTGGGGATCTCTGGACCTGCCCTCAGACCCTTCCCCTCTATATGAGCAATGGAAGTCGCTCCTGGAGGACATGTCCTTACAGGACTTCATCTGGGACATGGCGAAAGCCATTCCCTTCTCGCTAGAAGTGGAGAACGAACCGAGGTTGGAGGAGTTGGAGATCCTCCGATACCCCTTGGCTCCTAAGGAGGCCATCACGTTACCCGTGCACCAGATCCTACAGCATCTGCTGCTCAGGATGTGGGAGAACACACTTACGGTGCCAGCCATCAGTCGATTGCTTGATTCTATATATTGGGTCCAGAAGCCTCAGCTACCCCACAACTCCTTGCTGGTAGAGTCTGTCATGAAACGGATTAAAAGACCAAGTCCCATTCCTTGGTGCTACCGGGCTGAGAGGCCAGGACACTCAATGTTTTCAGACGAAGATGCTTTCAGGACTCCATGCTGGTTGCCCGCATACTGTCCTACCAACTTTGTGGTTATGTTCCTGAAGGACATCATAGTGGACCTGAATGAGTTCAGCTCTCTCATACTGGTGGAGTGCCTTGATTCCTTCTGCTCCCTGGTGGGCCATGGCAAGGACTGCTCGAAGTACATGGTTCATGCCACCTACGATGCCTTTGAGTCGGCTGGCCAGGTGGCAGCCATGGGCATTGGGGCACACGCCTTACTTGGCTCCAGTCCTCTGATCTGGAATAGTGGATCCAGGACAAGCAGGCAGATGTGCCTTGCTGGGGGGGGGGGGGGGTGGAGAACCTCTTCAGCAAGCCGATGGAGGAGGGAGCAGGATTGAGAAGGAGCATGCCACCATCTCCAGGCTCTCGTGAAAGACTGCCAAACTTCAAGGAAGAAATACAAGGGGGGGGGGGGGGAGACCTTCTACCAGCGCAAGCACCAGTACTACATAACATAAGATCATAAGATATGCCATACTGGGTCAGACCAAGGTCCATCGAGCCCATTATCCTGTTTCCAACAGTGGCCAATCTAGGTCATACGTACCTAGCAGTTTCCCCAAAAGACACAGGTTCCACAATGCTTGTATTGGGTCAAGCAGTGATATTCTGGGTCCCTTTTTAAATTGTTTATGGACCTTTCCTCCAGAAACTTGTCCAAACCTTTTTTTAAACCCAGCTACTCTCATCCTCCGGTAACAAATTCCAGAGTTTGATTACACATTGAGTGAAAAAATATTTTCTCTTATTAGTCTTAAATAGTTTACCCTGTAGCTTCATTGCATGTCCCCTAGTCTTCCGATATTCTGATAACGTAAACAATCGATCTACGTTTATCCGTTCCACTCCGTTCATTATTTTATAGACTTCTATCATATCTCCCCTCAGCCGTCTCTTTTCCAGGTTAAAGAGCCCTAACCTTTTTAGCCTTTCTTCATAGGGGTATCCTTCCATCCCCTTTACCATTTTGGTGGCTCTTCTCTGAACCTTTTCTAATAACGCTATATCCTTTTTAAGATACGGTGACCAGAATTGCACACAATATTCAAGGTTTGGTCTCACCATGGAATGATACAGAGGCATTATAATATCCTTTGTTTTATTTTCCATTCCTTTCCTTATGATACCTAGCATTCTATTTGCTCTCTTGGCCGCCGCTGCACACTGGGCAGAGGGTTTTAATATGTTATCCACAATGACGCCTAAATCTTTTTCCTGGATGGTAGTTCCTAATGTGGAACCTTGCATTGTGTAACCATAGTTTGGGTTGTTCTTTCCTAGGTGCATAACTTTGCACTTGTCCACATTAAATTTCATCTGCCATGTCGATGCCCAGTCTTCCAATTTATCAAGATCCTCTTGCAAATTTCCACAATCCTCATGGGTTTTAACAACTTTAAATAGTTTTGTGTCATCTGCAATTTTGATAACCTCACTCGTTATTCCCTTTTCCAGGTCATTTATGAATATGTCAAAAAGCAGCGGACCCAGCACAAATCCCTGGGGTACACCACTATTCACCTTTCTCAATTGGGAAAACTGGCCATTTAGCCCTACCCTCTGCTTTCTATCTTTTAACCAGTTCCTGATCCACAATAGTACACTGCCTCCTATCCCATGACTCTTTAGCTTTGCCAAAAGTCTCTGATGAGGGACTTTGTCAAAGGCTTTCTGAAAGTCCAAATACACTTTATCAATGGACTCGCCTTTGTCTACCTGTTTATTCACACCTTCAAAGAAACATAACAGATTAGTAAGACAAGATCTTCCTTGTCTAAAGCTATGTTGGCTGTCTCCCATTAGGCCATGACTATCTACATCCGGGGTCTCAAACACGCGGCCCGCAACCGAACTTTGTGCGGCCCGCGACGGAGGAAAAAAAAAAAACACAAACCCTGTCTTCTGCTGCTGCTGCCGCCGTGGTAGCAGCACAATCAGCTGTTCGCGGTCCCTTCTCCTCAGCCCGGAAGAGCCCCGAGTCTGCTCCTTTAGCGGCGGGCTTTTCAAGATGCAAAGAGAATATTTCCCTCTCGCGCGGCTTGTCAAGCCGCGCGAGAGGAAAATACTCTCTTCGCGGCTTGAAAAGCTCACCGCTAAAGGAGCAGACTCGGGGCTCTTCCGGGCATAGGAGAAGGGACCGCGAACAGCTGATTGTGCTGCTACCACGGCGGCGGCGGCGGCAGCAGCAGCAGCAGACAGGGTTTTGTTTTTAGTTTATTTACTTGGCCTGATTGGGGGGGGGGGTTAGGACTGGAAATGGGCAGATGGGGTTAGGACTGGAGGTGGTCTGATTGGGGGGGGGCTAAGACTAAAAATGGGGTTATGGGGGGGGGGCTAAGAATGAAAATGGGGTGATGGGAGGGTTAGGACTGGAAGTGGGCTGTTGGGGGGCTTAGGAATGGTAATGGGCTATGGGGGGGCGAGGACTGGAAATGGGCAGATGGGGTTAGGACTGGAGGTGGTCTGATTGGGGGGGGCTAAGACTAAAAATGGGGTGATGGGGGGGCTAAGAATGAAAATGGGGTGATGGGAGGGTTAGGACTGGAAGTGGGCTGTTGGGGGGCTTAGGAATGGTAATGGGCTATGGGGGGGCGAGGACTGGAAATGGGCAGATGGGGTTAGGACTGGAGGTGGTCTGATGGGGGGGGCTAAGACAGAAAAGGGGGTTATGGGGGGGCTAAGAATGAAAATGGGGTGATGGGAGGGTTAGGACTGGAAGTGGGCTGTTGGGGGGCTTAGGACTGGTAATGGGCTATGGGGGGGCTAGAACTGGTAATGGACTGGGGGGGTTGCTAGGACTGGAAATGGGCTGAGTAGAAGGGGGGGCTTGAACTGCAAATAACTGATGGGGACGGGGTTTTGGAATGGAAATGGGCTGAGTGGAAGGGGGCTTGGAATGGAAATGGGCTGATGGGGAGGGGGGCTTGGAATGGAAATGGGCTGATGGGGAGGGGGCTTAGAAAGGAAATGGGCTGTGAGGGGAGGGAGCTAGGACTGGAAATGGGCTTAGTTGGGGGGAGCAAGGACAGGAAATGGGCTGATGGTGGGGCTAGAATAGGACTGGAATGGGCTGATGATGCGGGGACTAGAAGGGAGCAGATGCTGGGTGGGGCTGAAACTACAAGGGAGCTGATGTTGGGGGAGGATTAGAATGGGATAGGGCTGGGAGAGTAAAATGGAGAGGGGAAAAAATATTTTGTGTGGGAGGGAAGAAAATCTACAATTGGCCAGGTACTGGGTGAGTAAGTGTGGATTGAGAATGGAGGGGTAAAATTTGAGTGGATGAAATAGGAATGAGGAAAGAGCAAAAGGAAAAAGATTAGTATGTTAAAGCAGATGCAGAGAGAGAAAGGAAAAAAAACTAGAAGAGAGAAGAAAGTACAAATGGACAGCAGACCATGGAGAGTTAGCAGAAGACACCAAGAAACCAGAAGAAAGTGGCTGGCACAATTGCAACTGAAAAAAAAAATGCACAAAAGGTAGAAAAATATCTCTTTATTTTGAATTAACTGGAATATGTCAGCTCTGGGAAATGTGCATCATTAACGTCTGTGCTTTATTTAATACAAGAGGAAATTAATTTATAGTTTTATTTCTACAGTGTTGTTGTACATTCCAAGTTTGGCTTTTGGGGTTCCCAGTTTAATTATTGTCTTCCTGTTTCTAAATTTTGATTCCTTGTTTGGTGATGGTGTATGTTCTGCATGTGTAACTGAGCTGAGGTATTCTGTTTATGTAATTCCTATTTGACATTGCCACTTGTTCTCTTTCCCCAGTAGGTCATGTATTGTTATTCTCTGAAATGTATTGGTTTAATATTTGCAGTGTTGCCTTTTGATAGTTAGGGTATGGTGCTTTGTGAGTCCTGGTAGTGCTGTTACGATACGGTGGGTTTGCTATGGGTTCTAAATGGGTAGTGTTTGTAGTAGTTCCTAATGTGCCTGGCGGTTGGCACTGGATTATAGTAATGTAGAAATCTTTTAGTCTTTCTTTATCCATACGCTCATTAAGAGGCATGTTTACTAAAAGTTAGTTTATGGTAACATTATGCAAATATTTATGCAAATGAGGTCCCTTATGCAAATTAGGCCTGCGTCTTGTGCGGCCCCCGGGTTACTTTACAAGTCCTCATTTGGCCCTCAAAGCAATTTGAGTTTGAGACCCCTGATCTACATGCTGAGTAATTTTGTTCTTTATGATGGTTTCTACCATTTTTCCTGGTACTGACGTCAGGCTCACCGGTCTGTAGTTTCCCAGATCACCCCTGGAACCCTTTATAAAAATTGGCGTTACATTGACGATCCTCCAGTCTTCAGGTATTACAGATGATTTTAATGATAGTTCACAGATTACTAATAGCAGGTCTGCAATCTCATATTTCAGTTCTTTCAACACCCTTGGATGTATACTATCCGGTCCAGGTGATTTGCTACTCTTCAGTTTATCAAATAGTTTTAATACATCTTCCCAGTGTAGCGATATTTCTTTCCATTCTTCTGCAGCATCACCTTTAAATACCACTTCAGTCATAGGTAACATCCCTACATCTTCCTCAGTAAAGACCGAAGCAAAGAATTCATTCAGTCTCTCCGCTATAGCCTTGTCCCCTCTTACTACCCCTTTTACCCCTCTATCATCTAATGGACCATTTGACTCTATCAAGGTTTTTTTTTGCTACGAATGTACTTGAAAAAGTCTTTATTATGCATTTTTGCTCCCACAGCAATTTTCTTCTCAAATTCTCTCTTTGCCTGCCTTATCAATGCCTTGCATTTAACTTGCCAGTGCTTGTGCTGTTTCCAGTTTTCGTCATTTGACTCTTTTTTCCATTTCCCAAAAGATGCTTTTTTGGCAACAACAGCCTCTCTGACCTCACTTTTAAACGATGCTGGCAGTTTTTTGGACATCCTTCCACTTTTCTTAAAGCGTGGAATACAGCTGCTCTGGGCTTCCAGGATAGTATTTTTAAACAACATCCAAGCTTGATGTAAGTCTTTAACGTTTGCAACTGCTCCTTTTAGTTTTTTCTTAACTATTTTCCTCATTTTATCATAGTCTCCCTTTCGAAAGTTAAAAGGTAGTACTGTGGATTTCCTTACCATCCCTCCTCCATTAATTAAATCAAATGCGATCATGCTATGATCACTGTTGCCAAGTGGCCCCAACACCCTTATCTCTTGTACCAGATCTGGTGTTCCACTAAGGACTAGGTCCAATATGGCTTCCCCTTTGGTCGGTTCATGAACCAGCTGCTCCAAGAAGCAGTCATTTATTTCATCTAGGAACTTTATCTCCCTAGCATGTCCTGCTGTGACGCTGACCCAGTCAATACCAGGGTAATTGAAATCACCCATTATTATTACTGTGCTGTAACTTTCGTTAGCTTCCTTGATTTCTTTGAGCATTTCATCATCCATTTGTTCATTCTGGCCAGGCGGTCGATAGTACACTCCCATCACCATCGCCTTCCCCTTTTTACATGGAATTTCAATCCATAGACATTCTACAGCAAATTTTGTTTCCTGCAAAACTTTAATCCTTTGACTCAATGCCCTCTCTAACATAGAGTGCAACCCCTCCACCAATTTTATTAGCTCTATCATTACGATATAGTTTGTACCAAAGCCTCCAGGGTGCCCAGCCAAAGCCAAAGGGCCCTGTGCCAGCAGAGGCGTGACAAACCACAGACTGCCCAATCCATGCCTGGCCCAAGCTGGGGGCAGGTTTTTGACTGGTTCCTCAGGATCATAGCTAATCACCCTGTCCCCGATGGGGTACCCCCTCAGGTGGGGGGATGGCTCATCCATTTTATGCACAGGTGGCCTCTCATCACCACGGACATCTGGGTCCTGAAGATCGTCTGGAGCGGTTACCAGCTGCACTTCGCCCCAGGAAAGTACCCTCTGAACTTGCTTCACCACATCTCCTCCAGGATCAAGTTGCCTCCCTGCTGGCTGAGCTGGCCATCAAGCTGATGCCCCTTGCTCTAGTCGGGCGGGTTTTCTACTCCCAATACTTCCTGTTCCCATTCTGGATTTTCAGAACCTCAAGCGCTTTCAAGATGGTCTCCCTAGGGACACTGCTCCCTTACCTCTTCAAGGACGATTGGCTATGCTCCTTGGATCTGAAGGATGCATACACACACATCGTGATCCATCCTCTTCACAGAAAATACCTTTGATTCGTGCTGGGGGACCAGCATGTTCAGTAGAAAGTACTTCCATTCGGACTGGCGTTGGCCCCCAGAGTCTTTACAAAGTGTCTTGTGGTGGTGGCCACTTACTTCTGGATCCTAGGGGTCTTCATCTTCCCTTACTTAGATGATTGGCTCATGAAGAGCTCCATACCAGATGGGGTCTAGTATTCAGCCCACCTGACCATTCAGATGCTCGAGCAGCTGGGGTTTGTGGTAAAATACCTCAATTCACACCTCCAGCCTTCTCAGCCACTGGAATTCATTGAGGCCATCCTCGATACCACTCTGGCCTGAGCCTTCCTTCTGATGGACTGCCTGCAGAGGCTTACGGAAGTGGTGGCCGCCGTCTGACAGAGGCATCACATGGCAGCTCGGGGGATGCTCTGGATGCTTGATCACATGGCCTCATCAGTACATGTGACCCTATTGGCCCATCTCCAAATGCAACAATCTCAGTAGACCCTGAACACACAGTGGTGGCAAACCATGGGCGGCTTCCAGATACAGGTGGCGGTTACCATGCCCCTCATGAAATCCCTTCAGTGGTGGCTGGAGCCACAGAACTTGTTTCAAGGCCTCCCCTTCTAGTCATCACTGCTACACCGGATGCTTACAACAAATGTGTCCAAGTTGGGCTTGGGGGGGGCGCATCTGGATAGCCTGCACATGCAGAGCCTGTGGTCAGAGTAGGAGTACCTGCACCAAATCAACTTCCTGGATCTGCAGCCCATCGCGAATATCCTTTGGGCATTCCGAGTATACCTGACCAACCAAGTGGTCCTAATCCAAAACAGATAACCAGATAGCAATGTTTTCATCAACAAATAGGGTGGCACAGGATCATATCTCCTGTGCTGGGAGGTGGTGCACTTGTGGAAGTTCGCCATAGCCCATTGGATGGAGCTCAGGGTGACCTACCTGCCTGGAAAGCTCAGTGCCCTAGCGGACCACCTCAGCAGGGTCCTCCAGCCACATGAGTGGACCCTCAACAGGAGGGTAGTGGACCGCATCTTTTTTGAGAGTTTGGCACTCCATTTATAGACCTATTTGCCACACCTCACAAGTGGATAGGTTCTGCTCCAGGATGGCCTCCACCAACTGGCTGACTGCGAATGCCTTCCTTTGAAACTTGGGGGGTGGGGCTGCTTTACACCTATCTCTCGAATCCGCTTCTGGCGAAGGTGTTGCTGAAGCTCCAGGCCGACCAGGATACCATGATCCTCATTGCCCCATACTGGCCCAGGCAGCCATGGTTCCCACTCTGTTTCAATTTTCTTGGTGGGAGCCTCTCTGCTGAGTTGCGATCCAGACCTCATTTCTCAGGAGGGCGGGACCACTCCAGTTCCTGCCCCTCACGGTTTGGATGCTGAGGGGGTAGTTCTCTCTGAACTTAATCTGCCTGAGGAGGTGACAGACATTCTCCTGGCTTCCAGTAGAGATTCTACACACCGTTCCTACGCCTTTAAGTGGTGAAGGTTATCTGTTTGGTGTACTGACAGAGTGCGGGATCCCTTCTCTTGCACAGTGGAAAGGCTCCTGGAGTAGCTCCTATACCTTTCAAATTCAGGCAAGTCCAATTCAGTCCAGGTCCACCTGAACATGATTGGGGCCTACTATCGCAGCTTGAAGGGTAAGTCCATCTCTGCTCAGCTATTAGTGACCCACTTTATGCGGAGCGTGCTTCTTTCTAAACCTCAGGTTAAGCCCCCACTGGAGGCTTGGGACCTCAGTGTGCTGCTGGTGCAGTTCCTATCTGCTCCCTTTGAGCTGCTTGCATCTTGCCTGCTAAAATTCTTGACTTGAAAGGTTGTGTTCCTTGTGACGGTCAACTCAGCCTGCCGTGTTGGTGAGCTTCAGGCCGTGGTGGCTCACCTGCTGTACACCAGGTTTCATCAGAATAGGGTAATGCTGCGGACATATCCGCATTTCTTGCCCAAGATGGTCTCCTCTTTTCACCTTAATCAGTTGGTGGTCTTACCCACCTTTTTCCCCAGGCCTCACGACAACAGAGCGGAGGCCACATTGCACACATTAGACTGTAAATATGCCCTGGGCTTCTATCTGGAGTAGACAAAGATGCATTGGTGTTCCACTCAGCTCTTCGTCTCCTTTGACCCCAGCAAGCTGCATGCAGCCATCTCCAAATGCACACTATCCATTGGGTGGCAGACTGCATTTCCTTTGCCTACACTCGGGCAGGTTTAAGCCTTGAGGGTCATGTCACAGCTCAGAGTATCTGAGCCATGGGTCATTAAGTGGCCAACCTGCGCTCGGTCTCCATGGAGGAGATTTGGAGGGCTGCAACATAGTCCTCAGTCCACACTTTCACAGCCTACCTTTCACTGTCTGGATAGGGATTCCGAACGTGACAGCAACTTAAGGCCGTACTCTGGTATCTGTTTGGGACCTAAGTGCAACTCCTCCCATTTCCCCTTCTGTCCATCCAGGCTATCGAAAGAGTCCTCCCAGTGTCAATGTACACTGTGGACATGTCAGTCCAGTCCCCCAGAGGGATTACCCATGCTGTTTCTCTCAGTTTTTAAGTTTTGTTGTCCTGTTGAGCTGTTTTCTTATTGTTTGATATCCTATAGCTTGAGAGTCCCATACGTGAGGACTTACTTCCTGCTTTCCACGGAGAAAGCATAGTTACTCACCTGTAGCAGGTGTTCTCCATGGACAGCAGGAATAAGTCCTCACAACCTTCCCACCTCCCAGTGGAGTTGTTTTTGGCTGCTAGCTTAGTGGTTATACTGGAGATAAGATGGCGCCACAGCAGGCATGAAGGTAGGCACGCATGTACGATGGAGCCGCCCAAAAGCTTCCTATGGAAGATGGGGAGCTTCCTGCGTGGGACTCCATCGGGGACATCACCCATATGTGAGAACTTATTCCTGCAGTCCACGGAAAACACTTGCTACAGGTGAGTAACTACTCTTGTGTGTGCCATTAAGGCTACTTCTGGGAGTTTTTTTTTAATAAAAGTACATACACTGTATTTATGTAACAGAGGCTTTCCTGGGGCAGAGTTAAGACAGGCATGTACTTTCTGTCAGCATTTTGGTTGGGAAAAAAATAGCTGCAGGAAAGCAGATGAAAGTGTCTATGAATAACACTGGTTTACACCTAAATATTTTTTTTTCTTCATCAAAAACGTAATCAGGTTTTCTTAAAACAGCATTTCACGCTGATTCTAAATCTGTAATTAGTTTTTCTCTAGCATGTAGGGTTTTAGAGCTATTATCCATAGAGGTTTCTGTAAAATGTTACATAATTGTAAACATTGAAAAAGTAAGATATTGCACTTGCTAATAACTATATTTAGCATGCTTTCATGTAAGAAACACACTAAAAGTGTTTTACAGAAAACGTTCTGCTGTAAAGTTTATCCGGATTGTCACTATACAACATCCAACAGCAATCTGCCTATCTCCAGGAACAAGCAGGAATAAGTCCTCACATATGGGTACGTCGGTACCGACGGAGCCTGCGCGGGAAAGCTCCCCAGCTTCCCAGAAGGAAGCTTTTGGGGCCTCCCACTGCACATGCGCGCTGCCTTCCCGCCTTCCTGACCAGCTCTCCTCAGTTTCTCTTTTCCGCGGAGCCAGCAGGTCGTGTTCCTGTCACCGCTGAAGAAATTATTGTTTTAGTTTGTTTCTTTAGACCGCGTACCTGCCTTCCCCATACCGAAACCGGTACCGCCGGTCTCTCTTTTCTTTTCTTTTAAAAAAAAAAAAAAAATCTTTTTCTTGCACAACTTGGTGACTTCGGTTAGGCCTCAGGCCTACACAAATTCTCCTCATGGAGAAACCAGCCCCTGGTTTTAAGAAGTGTACCAAGTGTAGTGCTGTTATTTCTGTCACAGACACTCATGAATGGTGTCTTAAATGTTTGGGACCTGACCACTCCATTCCGGACTGCCCATCCTGCTCCCAGATGTCTAAACGTGGTTTGCAGAACCGGGCCAACAAATTCCATGTGCTGTTTGCTTCAGATAATCCAGCATCACAGTCATCCAGGTCTTCCTCTCCGGATGGATCTCAGGTAACCAAACCTTCTTCGGGCAGGTCCTCAAAGAGCAAATCTCCTTCAAAGCATCGAGAGGCTCTCACTTTTGAATCTGAGGATCCTGCCCCAGCCAAACAACCCCGGCGGGAAGCTCTGGCTTCCAAAGCACCATCTATGGGGTTACAGGTTGACATCGATGGCACGGCCTCGACTGATCACCTGTTAGACTGCTCTGGGGTACCGGCCCATACCGGTACCGACATCCAGGCAGCAGTGGCGTCTATGAGCAATACTGTTCAGACCATGCAGCAGGCCATGCTGGCTTTTATTAATGCTGCGACGCCCTCGGTACCGCGTTCAGCGGTACCGGGTCCGGTTCCGGTTCCGGTATCGTCTCCCATACCGGAACTGAGACCATCGACTTCCAAACGCAGATCGGTTGGATATTTTAGGATACCCTAAGGTTCCTAAAGAGGCAGTCACCCTGCCTATCCATGAAATCCTTCAAGAACACTTGATGGACTTATGGGAGGCTCCTCTAACGTTGTCTCCCTACTCTCGTAGGTTGGACACCATGTACCGGGTCCCTCCTTCTCCTGGATTTCAAAAGACTCAGCTACCTCACCATTCTATTGTGGTGAAGTCTGCGCTGAAAAAGATTAAGAGCACCAAAAGGCACTCTTCCACCCCTCCAGGACGAGAATGTAAGACCCTAGACTCTTTTGGCAGGAAAATTTTCCAGGCTAGTATGCTTATAGCCAGGATTAATTCTTACAGTCTGTATATGGGCATGTTTCTCAGGGAACTTGCCCTAAAGATACGGCATTTTGCCTCCTTTATCCCTGAGGATAGAAAGGAGGAGTTCATTTCTCTGGTGAAACAGCTTCTAGATGTTTCTAAGTTCTCCAACAGAGCAGCTTTTGATTCCTTTGAGGGTGCCGGTAGAGCTTCGGGCATTGCCATTGCAGCCCGACGACTTGCTTGGCTCCGGGCCTCTGACCTAGAACCCTGGGTCCTGGATGGCTTACGGAATCTGCCCTGTACAGGTGAGAACTTATTTGGTAAAGACTGGCAAATTAAAGCCACTCAAATGAACGCAGAAAATGCTACATTGGATAGACTTTCTAAGTCTACCTCTACTCCTGCCAAGAAAAAGTCTTTCAAGAGGCCTTACTACAAGAAGGCCAGATTTTCCACAAATACTGGCCAACAATCTTCTCAGCCTCGCTTTGCTGCTAAACGTCAGCAACCTAAACAGGCAAGGTCAAAGCCTGCAGCGTCTGCCACTCCTCAGCAGGCTCAACCCCCTCAGGGGTTTTGACTTGCCCCTAGAGAACTTAACATTTCTGGCTCTAGAACAACCAGAGCCCCTCACCATTCCCGGAAGGTTAGCTCACTTTGCTCCCAGATGGGAGCAAATTACATCAGAGCAATGGACCCTCTCTATCATCAGAGAGGGCTACAAACTTCATTTTTCCAACCTTCCTCCATATACCATGGTGAGGCACTTCAATTCTCCCCCATCTCTCCTGGGCCTGTTGGATCAGGAAGTTTCTTCTCTCCTTGCCCAAGGGGCAATAGAAGAGGTTCCTCTTCTTCAACAAGGGACAGGATTCTACTCCCCTTATTTTCTCATAACAAAGAAGACAGGGGGATTCAGACCTATCCTAGATCTGAGAGAGTTGAACAAATTTCTGTATAAGGAGAAATTCAAAATGCTTTCTCTAGGCATTCTCCTTCCATACCTTCAGAGTCAGGATTGGCTTTGTTCTCTAGATCTCAAGGATGCGTACACACATATACTTATCCACCCATCCCACAGAAAATATCTAAGATTTCTGTTTAAGGGAAAACATTTCCAGTACAGAGTACTTCCCTTCGGTCTAGCCTCTGCTCCAAGAGTGTTCACCAAATGCATGGCAGTGGTGACTGCATTTCTAAGAGGTCTGGGAATTTTTGTATTCCCATATCTGGACGACTGGCTCATCCGAGCTCCATCTCAGCAGAGGCCCAGATTTCCCTGGACCGCACAAGGCACCTTCTGCAGTATCTGGGACTGGTGGTAAACCTTCCCAAGTCTCAACTTACCCCTTACTCAGTCTCTGGAATTCATAGGGGCCCAGTTGGACACCACCACTGCAAGGGCCTACCTACCTCAAGTCCGGGGCCAACGTCTGGTGTGCTTGGCCTCCCAAGCTCAGTCCAGCAGTCACTTGACAGCCAGAGAAATGCTGCGACTTCTGGGCCACATGGCCTCCACGGTACACGTGGTGCCCTACGCTCGTCTTCATATGAGAGCAGCTCAATGGACCTTGGCCACCCAGTGGACTCAGGCATCAGGAGCGCTCTCCAACCAAATACTCACCTCAAAGCGTCTGTTTTGGTCCCTCCAATGGTGGATGTCCACCAAGAATCTGTTGTTGGGGGCCCCCTTCCAACCTTTGTTGCCCCAAGCAACCCTCACAACAGATGCCTCCCAAACAGGGTGGGGAGCCCATCTACAATCCCTCTCCACTCAGGGTACTTGGTCTCCACAGGAGACCACCCTTCACATCAACCTCCTGGAACTGCGAGCAATCTTCTTTGCCCTCAAAGTCTTTCATACCCTCCTTGTCAACCTGACCGTCCTAGTTCAGACAGACAATCAGGTGGCCATGTTCTACGTAAACAAACAAGGAGGGACAGGCTCTCTGTCGCTTTGCAACGAAGCTCTCAGATTATGGGCCTTCGCCAGAGAGCATCATATTCATCTTCTGGCAGTATATCTTCCAGGGGTTCAAAACTCTCGGGCAGACAGACTCAGTCGAGTTCTGCTTCCACACGAATGGTCCCTACATATGGACCAGATAAGCAGAATCTTTCAGGAATGGGGAACCCCGGACATAGACCTCTTTGCAAGTCCGTGGAATGCCAAACTTCCCCGGTTCTGTTCCAGGACTCCGTGTCAGAGAGCTCAGGCCAACGACGCCTTTCTCCTGCATTGGGGTCAGGAATTCCTATATGCCTTTCCACCCATTCCTTTGATTCCCAAGACTCTGTTCAAACTCCAGAGGGATCACGGATCGATGATCCTCATAGTTCCACGCTGGCCATGCCAAGTGTGGTTCCCTCTACTTCTGCATCTCTCCCAGGGACCCTCCCTGGACCTGGGAGCTGTGCCAGACCTTCTCTCTCAGGAGGAAGGGACTTTGTGGCACCCAAACACCAAGTCCCTACACCTCAGAGCTTGGTTACTGAAGGCCTAAGCCTTCATGACTTCAATCTTTCTCAACCAGTGAAAGATATCCTTCATGCCTCTAGGAAACCCTCCACGAGGCGTTCCTACGCTTTCAAATGGAAACGCTTTTCCATTTGGTGTGCTCAACAGGGTCTTGACCCTCTAGCACTTCCTTTGAATTCTCTACTGGACTATCTCCTGCATCTTTCTAATGCAGGCCTTAAGACGAATTCAGTAAGAGTCCATTTGAGTGCTATTGCAGCATCCTTAAAACCTATAAATGGACAACCTGTCTCCTCTCATCCGCTTGTTGCAAGGTTCATGAGAGGCCTGACTCTAACTAAGCCTCCCATCCGACCTCCTCCGGTAGCATGGGACTTGAACCTAGTTCTGGGTCAGCTTATGAAGTCACCTTTTGAACCGTTGGTTTCTACCTCCTTGAAATTTCTTTCCTGGAAGGTCCTTTTCCTTATTGCAGTCACTTCGGCTCGCCGCATCAGTGAACTACAGGCCTTAGTGGCTCATCCACCTTATACCAGGTTTCATCATGATAAGGTGGTCCTTAGGACGAATCCCCACTTTATGCCCAAAGTGGTCTCGCCTTTTCATCTTAATCAAGAGGTATATCTACCTGTCTTTTTTCCAGCTCCTCATGCATCCAGTGCAGAGAGGAACCTTCATACTTTAGATTGTAAAAGAGCTCTTGCCTTTTACCTCAACAGGACTCAGCCACATCGAAAGTCTTCCCAGCTTTTCGTGGCTTTTGATCCTTCTCATTTGGGACTTCCAGTCTCCAAACGTACACTTTCCAATTGGATTGCTCAGTGTATTTCCTTTGCTTACCAGAGTAAAAATATTTCTCTGGAAGGCCATGTCACAGCTCACAATGTGAGAGCCATGGCCACTTCTATGGCTCATCTTCACTCTGTATCCATAGATCAGATCTGTCGAGCCGCCACATGGGCCTCGGTTCATACCTTCACAGCCCATTACTGCTTGGACAAGGACTCCCGCCGGGATGCCTTGTTTGGTCAGGCTGTCCTCAAACACCTGTTCCATACTTGAACAACTCCTGCCCACCTTCCCAGGATGGATGCCTGAGATCCATATGAAGATGGCGAACCCTTGGAAGGGGATCTCCCAGGCATCTTAGCTAGGGAGTCCCCATAAGTGAGGACTTATTCCTGCTTGTTCCTGGAGATAGCACAGTTACTTACCTGTAACAGGTGATCTCTGGGAACAGCAGGAATTAGTCCTCACAACCCACCCACCTCCCCTAGGAGTTGTATCTTCTATCTATCTTCCTTTCCTCTCTCTATTGTCTCAGCTATAAACTCGAACTGAGGAGAGCTGGTCAGGAAGGCGGGAAGGCAGCGCGCATGTGCAGTGGGAGGCCCCAAAAGCTTCCTTCCTGGGAAGCTGGGGAGCTTTCCCGCGCAGGCTCCGTCGGTTCCGACGTACTCATGTGAGGACTAATTCCTGCTGTTCCCAGAGATCACCTGTTACAGGTAAGTAACTGTGCTTTCAACAAGGCACAGGGTTCTACTCCCCTTATTTTCTTATTCCAAAGAAAACAGGGGGCTACAGACCCATATTAGATCTCAGAGAATTGAACAAATTTCTATTCAAGGAGAAATTCAAGATGATTTCTCTCGGTGCTCTACTTCCATACCTTCAGAGTCAGGACTGGCTTTGTTCTCTAGATCTCAAGGATGCGTACACTCATGTTCTCATCCATCCAACTCACAGAAGGTTCCTTCGGTTCCTTTTTCAAGGAAAGCACTACCAGTACAGGGTGCTTCCTTTTGGTCTGGCCTCTGCACCAAGGGTGTTCACGAAATGCATGGCAGTAGTAGCTGCATTTCTACGCACTCCAGGAATATTCATCTTCCCATATCTGGACGACTGGCTCATTCGAGCTCCATCTCAAGCAGAGGCCAAGACTTGTCTAACCTGCACAATGCGTGTCCTTCAGTATTTGGGACTAGTAATAATCATCCCAAAATCTAGTCTCACCCCTACTCAGTCCCTCGAGTTTATAGGGGCTTTGTTGGATACCACAACTGCAAGGGCCTATCTTCCTCAGGCCCGTTGCCTACGCTTGGTGCAGTTAGCCTCCCAAATACAGTTAAAGCCCCTTTTAACTGCTCGAGTAATGTTACAACTCTTAGGCCACATGGCATCCACTGTGCATGTGGTTCCATATGCTCGCCTTCACATGAGGGCAGCTCAATGGACTTTGTCCACCCAATGGACTCAGGCATCAGGTTGCCTGTCAGACAAAATAGCAAACTCCAGTCGCCTTTTTTGGTCTCTCCAGTGGTGGAAGTCCTCTCAAAACCTGTTGCTGGGGTCCCCTTTTCAACAGTCACTTCCCCAATCAACCCTTACAACAGATGCCTCTCCAATGGGTTGGGGAGCTCATCTGCAAGATCTCTCCACCCAGGGCATCTGGTCTCCACAGGAGACTTCACTACACATGGAACTCAGAGCAATTTTCTTAGCTCTCAGAGTGTTCCACTCCCTGCTCAGCTACAGGACAGTCCTCATCCACACGGACAATCAAGTAGCCATGTTCTATGTAAACAAGCAGGGAGGGACTGGCTCTCTGTCGCTTTGCAACAAAGCTTTGCGACTGTGGGCCTTTGCCAGAGAGCATCAGATTCATCTTATGGCAGTATATCTTCCAGGTGTTCAAAACTCTTGGGCAGACAGACTCAGTCGAGTTCTGCTTCCACACGAATGGTCCCTCCACAGGGACCAGGTAGCCAGGATTTTTCGAATTTGGGGAACCCCGGACATAGACCTATTTGCAAGTCCGTGGAATGCCAAACTTCCCCGGTTCTGTTCCAGGATTCCGTGTCAGGGAGTTCAGGCCAAGGATGCCTTCCTCCTTCACTGGGGTCAAGACTTCCTTTATGCCTTTCCACCCATTCCCCTAATTCCCAAAACATTGTTCAAGCTTCAGAGAGACCGAGGTTCTATGATCCTCATAGCACCACATTGGCCACGCCAAATGTGGTACCCTCTACTTCTGCATCTCTTTCAAGCTCCCTCCCTGGAGTTGGACTCTGCTCCAGATCTTCTCTCCGAGGAAGACGGAACGTTGTGGCACCCAAACCCCCAGTCTCTCCATCTCAGGGCCTGGTTGCTGAAGGCCTAGACCTTCAAGTTTTCCATCTCTCTCAGCAAGTCAGAGATATTATTCATGCTTCTAGAAAGCCTTCCACTAGACATTCCTATGCTTTCAAATGGAAAAGATTTACCTTTGGTGTTCAGAGAAGGGTCTTAATCCTCTTGCAATACC
This sequence comes from Ichthyophis bannanicus, assembly GCA_033557465.1. Taxonomy (NCBI): domain Eukaryota; kingdom Metazoa; phylum Chordata; class Amphibia; order Gymnophiona; family Ichthyophiidae; genus Ichthyophis; species Ichthyophis bannanicus. The sequence goes on from CM066035.1 coordinate 334,272,933, forward strand.
TTTGAATTCTTTACTAGAGTATCTTCTGCATCTTTTCCATGCAGGCCTCAAAACGAATTCGGTAAGAGTCCATTTGAGTGCAATTGCAGCGTCCCTCAAGCCTCTCAATGGACAGCCTGTTTCCTCTCATCCTCTTATAGCAAGATTCATGAGAGGCCGCCTTTTAACTAAACCTCCCATCAGACCACCTCCAGTGGCATGGGACTTAAATCTGGTTCTTGGCCAGCTTATGAAGCCACCCTTTGAACCTTTAGCCACCACCTCCTTGAAATTTCTTTCTTGGAAGGTCATTTTTCTCATTGCAGTCACCTCAGCACGTCGCATCAGTGAGTTGCAAGCCTTGGTGGCTAATCCTCCTTATACAAGGTTCCAACATGATAAGGTAATCCTCAGGACCAATCCACACTATGCCCAAAGTGGTCTCACCTTTTCATCTGAACCAAGAGGTATACATACCTGTCTTTTTTCCAGGACCTCATGCATCAAGTGCAGAGAGGAATCTTCATACTTTGGATTGTAAAAGAGCTTTCGCTTTTTACTTACAAAGAACACAGCAACATAGAAAGTCTTCTTAACTCTTTGTTGCTTTTGATCCTTCTCATTTAGGACTTCCAGTTTCTAAGAGAACACTGTCCAACTGGATTGCTCAGTGTATTTCTTTTGCCTACCAAAGTAGGAACCTTTCTCTGGAAGGCCATGTCACAGCTCACAATGTGAGAGCCATGGCAGCCTCTATGGCTCATCTAAACTCTCTGTCCATCGACCAAATCTGTCGAGCGGCCACCTGGGCCTCGGTTCATACCTTCACAGCCCATTACTGTTTGGACAAGGACTCCCGCCGGGATGCCTCGTTTGGTCAGGCTGTTCTCAAACACCTGTTCCATTCCTAATCAACTCCTACCCACCTACCCTGGTTGGATGCCAGAGATACATGGGAGGGAGGTGGAGCCCTTTTCAGGGACACACAACTCTGGGGTCTCTCTCTGGCATCTGCAGCTGGGGAGTCCCCATATGTGAAGACTCATTCCTGCTTGTTCCTGGAGATAGCACAGTTGCTTACCTGTAACAGGTGATCTCTGGGAACAGCAGGAAAAAGTCTTCACAACCCACCCACCTCCCCTAGGAGTTATATCTCTCTATCTTTCCTTCCCTCTCTCTCTCTCTCTCTCTGTCTCAGCTTTAAAACTCGAACTGGAGAGAGGCGGTTGGGAAAGGCGGGAAGGCAGCACGCAGGCGCTGTGGGATGCTCCCAAAGCTTTCTTATTGGACGCTGGGGAGCGTTCCCGCGCAGGCTCCGTCGGTACCGACGATACCCATATGTGAAGACTTATTCCTGCTGTTCCCAGAGATCACCTGTTACAGGTAAGTAACTGTGCTTAACCTGCAGATGTTGCTCCAGTCTGTACGCTATCTTATGTCTCCTTGAGGTGGACAGAGGGATTAATTGGAATAGATGGCTTTAGTTTGCCGGTATGAATAAGAATGGGCTTGAGACTTTTTGTTGGAGAATCAATGAATAAGCACCATTCTGACTGTCTGTGTACCTGTGAGAGGGTTCCAAAAAGTCTGTCAGTATCGTTGCAATAATACAATGGACCTCTACTTTAAAGAACGTCATTAAATTACGATTGCATGTGAGATAGTGGCAAATGAGAACATTCTTTTGAAGTAAGTTCTTTTCCTTCAGCCTCGAAGCAAAGACTGCCACTTTATCTTTTGAGAGTGCCAAGTCTCATATAAGATCATTATGCTCTTTTTGACTGAATTTCTCTGGGTTGGTATCGCTTTCATCTGCGTCTTCTGACTGTTTAGGTTGGCCACCATGTGCACCTTCATCTAACTCCATTTTGTCTGGTACAGAAGACAGCCCATCCAGGAGGTGTTTCATCATATGGGACTGATCGCATTGCAGACATAAAATTTGGATACACAAAAATGTACTTGTTCTTCACAGAGAAACCCATGATATTAACCATGAAAAAATTAGCAGTCGTCATAATTGTTTCTTGGCTCCCTCCATATCACTGTTTTCCTTCCGTTTAACCTATCGTGTAGTCTATTTGCACAGGCAGTGAAATGATATGAAGCACCCATGGATCATCCTGGTCACCCAGTGGGCATCCAAAATATAACTTGTACATTTTGCGAAGATCTGACGTTATGGTACGACGTTGAGATACAGTAGCAAATGAACCACAAACATAACAAAAAATATTGGAATGATTTCTGCACTGTTGGTATGAGTATTTTATTTCTGATGATTTCTTCAGTGTTATTATTACTTAATATGTAATCAAAATAATTAATCCGAAAAGCAAAATAAATACCAATCAATACTGGTAGAGTAATCGCTAACACAGTTTGTTAATTCGGCTAGTAGAGCAAAACGTCCAACGCTATCATCTTTCAAACCTGATGTGATACAAATGGTTTTGAACATTGTTCATCATAGATTACACATGAAATTATTTGTGATGATTTTTTGATGTTGACCAGTGTAATTTTCATTAGGCAACTTTCAAAATGAAAGTAAGTGTGTTCTTTCGTGTTGAAAATTGGTGCAACATCCATGGGTTGAACATTTTTATTTTTATTTTTTTATTTAGACAGTTTTGTATCCCGCCTTATCCTTCAATCAAAGCGGTCACAACACAATTGGGGGATACATTTAACACGTGGGGATATGAGACACATACACTAATACTTACAGGGAACATGGGCAATGGAGGGTTAAGTGGCTTGCCCAAGACCACAAGGAGCATCTGTGGGACTAGAAACCCCAGTCCTTCCGGCCCAAGGTTGCTGTCCTCTAGTGGGATTTGAACCCCCGACCTTCCGGCCTGAAGTACCTTGCCCCAACCACTAGGCTACTCCGCCCATAAATTTGACAGCTATGTGTACTGTGTGAAAATTCCCCTCTTTAAGCAGGTTGTGTTGGATACATTATCACAGTCCTTTCCTTCTGCTCTACAGCAGGGCATATAAGACTAGGGAGGTTATTTTAGAAGCCCGGGGTTGTTCCAAGGATATTGGGCACTGTAGGTGAATCTTAAGCTTTACATCCCCCCTCCAAGATTTAGATAATTTAAACTCAAGTCATAGTAAATGACGGCAGATAAAGACCAGTATGGTCCATCTAGTCTGCCCAGTAAAGTGACTAGAGTAGGTGTACCTGCCGCTCTGTGCCGGTCACCCCCTCTATGCCTTTGTTTAGGGTTGTACCCACTGCTCTGTGCATGTCACCCCTCTCTATTTGTTGAAGTTTAAAAAAATAGTTAAGTTTGCTTTGATTTTATCCTGTTGCTCTAAAGGGATCCACAGTGTCTGTCCCATGCCATTTTGAATTCCGTCAATGTATTTGCTCCCACCACCTCCATCGGGAGGGCATTCCAAGCATCCACCAACTTTTCAGTGAAAAAGTGTTTCCTGATGTTGCTTTCATGATCATCCCAACACCTCCTGTGAAAAGGCAGAAGTGGATATCATGCTTAAGTATTAAGTATGTATGTGTGTGTGTGCCTGTTCACACTGCACAAAAAAGAATGTGCTGAGGGCTTTTTGAGTTTTTGTGGCTGTCAAGATCTATTGTTTTGAATTGACAGCTGCTGCTCTTTGTTGCCCCTCAGAAACTGCCACCTTGGTCTTTCCTGATGGTCTTTTGTACTTTTTCCACATGGAAATAGTGCTATTTGCGTATGTAGATCACAAGCACGTGTAAATAATGATTTTAGAAAGACAGTTTATAGTGGAGATCTGTACCATGCAGAAATTGCAAGGGGGCATGGTTTCGGCACGCCCTGGGTGGGCCAAAAATCTACAAGTGTATTTCTCATTTTATAAAGGGAATCCATGTATATATATATATATATGTCCGAAAATATTCCCATTGGGTTTTACATCTGCTCTGCAGCATGGATAGGTTTTTAAAAAGTACTCGTATTTGCTAGGGCTTGACACAAGGGACTAAAAGATTAATTCTCCTTAATTCTCATCTGTTTCCGCCTTTAAATCAAAAAAAGGAAAAAATTGCCTTCTCAGGTCTTAATTGGTGGGCCTTTCATGTACAGGCTTGCAAAATGATCCAGCTACAAGTGGAAGTTGCAAAATTGCCACTTCCATGTGGAAACTGCCAAGTCAGTGTCTTCCCCCTTGTAGATTTCTAAAATGACTCAGTAGTGCATTGCTGCCAATCCACATGCACTCCTACGTTTCTTTATATGGATTTTACAAAAGGCTCCAGGTTTGGCAGAGCCTTTGGAAAATACCAGTGGAATTGTGCACGTCCTGATCTGGTCATCTCGGTTCTCATCTCCATAATCGAAATAAAATGGGCCTTTAAGATAATTCATGTTTGCAGTTTGTAAGTGGTACAGTTCCTGCCGAGAGATGGGATATTTCTCTATTAAATTCCAGCATCTTTGCTCAGCACAACTCGTAGTATAGTGCTGCAAAAGGGGGAAGCATTTGTTCATTTTTGAAAACAAATCCTACCTTTTGTGTGCTCTGCTGGATTTGGAAAGGGCCCATTATAAGCAATCTCTGAATGGATCATTGCTTCTCCTGCTTCTCAAGCAGTAACTAGAAAAAAACTATCACAAGTTGCCTCAGGTTCACTAGGCTGAATTGGCTTTGATTCTGTAGATGACATCACAAACACTGTGTGGTCCAATTAGAAACCAGGATCTTTACAACCATCTACCAAACACGGCTCTCCTCAGGGGGATCTGGACCTTAGCTTAAGATTTCTGAAAGAGACTCTAGCAGTAGCATGAATTCCATCCAAGCAGCTCCTGCAGTGCAGGGGGCCCAAGACGAAGGGGGCCCATTTGCCATCACTTCTGGAACTTCTGAAGTAGATCCCTTCCTCCTAGCTCTGGGTGCCCTTTCTAAAACCATTGCTTGAGGGCCCCTAATTGGAACATAACTTACAGTTTTCAAATTTTATATGGCTGTTTTAATTATTTTACATATTTGAATTTGTGTCATAAACTACTTCATAGCCTGATGGGAAAGTCAGTAAGACTGATTAATAAGTAGATGCCACTCTTCTGTAGTGAATATATAATTTATGCTAGGTGAGAGTACAACTTCTCATGTGTACTGTTAAGATGCCACTTGGTTTTCTTTAAAACTGAAAAATTGAAAAAATATTTCTCTGAAGCCTGTTGCATTATCTGTATGTTGCGTTATTTATTTATTTATCCAGATTTGTATACCACTTTCTCCTTCAATCAAAGTGGCGGGTTACACAAAATGTGTTTACATTGAATAAGGGATGACATAACTTACAAAAGGGATAAAGTATTACATTGATGCCTAGTTGTGCTATCTATACATTCATACGTAGTTAATGGAGTTCATAAGCTGCTTGGTCATAGAATTCCATGAATAAGAAGGTCTTAAGGGATTTGCGGAAATCCTTTAGGTCTTTTATGGCCCACAATTCATCTGGGAGAGAGTTCCAGAGGTTCGGCGCTGATAGTGAAATGGCTCTGCTAGAGGTAGTTTGTTTTGTTTTATGGTATCCAGCTGGTGTTCGTAATTTATTGTTGCTGCTAGTTCATCTGGGTCGGTCGCTTGTGTCTTTGGTTATCAAGCAATAGAGAACATCTGCTGTGCATTGGTGCATGATCTTGAATATGTTTGTAATGGTTTTGAACTTTGCTCGCACAACTATTGGTAGCCAGTGCATTTTCTGAGGTATAGGTGTAATGTGTTCATTCTTGGCTGTGCCAGTTATGATGCGGGCTGCAGTGTTCTGCACTAGTTGGAGTGGATGAATAGCCTGCTTAGGTAGTCCTTGATACAGTGAGTTTCCATAGTCCAGTATTGGTATGATGATTGCCTGGCATACGGTTCGGAAATGGTTCTGGCTGAGTATTGGCTTGAGTCTTCTGATGAGTTTTAATCATTGGTATGCTTTTGCAGCGGTTTTGTTTGTGTGTGAAAGTTTAAGTTCCTGTCTACTGTGATGCCTAAGTACTTCACCTCATCCTTTATTGGTATAGTGTGATTCAGGATGTTGAGGGTTTGAGGTGGGTTAAAGTTGGGATTTCTGGATATGATCATTGCATCTGTTTTATCTAAGTTGACTTTCAGGTTGTTATCTGTGAGCCAATTGTTCAAATCTTTAAGGCAATGGATCATGGAATCTAAGTCTGGCGCAAGTGTGTCTTGAAGCATACAGCATAATGTCGTCAGCATAAATATGATATTGTAACAAATGGCGTTTGATAATGCCGCAGATCGGTTGTATGTAGATGTTGAATAATACAGATGACAGAGCTGATCCTTGTGGAATTCCTTGTCTAATGGGGAACTGTGAGGGATTTCTGTGGTCTCCTTTGACTTGCTGCGTTCTGTTGCTTAGATATGATGTAAGCCATTTTATTGTGTTGTTGCATAGTCCAATCTCCTGTAATCGGTTTAGCAGCACTTAGTGGGAGACTGTATCAAATGCTGCTGAGATGTCTGAACACAATTAAAAATTCATTCTTTATATTGTCCAGACCCTTCAGTAGGTTGTCAAATAGGGCTGTGAGTAGAGTTTCTACATTGTGCATTGGCTTGAATCCATGCTGTTGTGGGTATAATGGAGCATGCAGATCAATGTGGTCCTGTAATTGCCTCTCTATCACTTTTTCAATAACTTTTGATAAGAAAGGTAGACTTGAAATGGGTTGGTATGAGTTTGGATCTGTAGGACACAACCTTGCACCTTTGAAGATAGATTGTATCATGGCTTGTTTGAGCGACTGTGGTACATGCCCTTGTATCAGTGACTCTTTTACAATATTGTTGATGTGTGTTAGCTGATCTTTGGAGTTTTTGATCCATTCAGCTGGACATGGATCTGATGGAGATGTGGTTGTATTCAAGGCATTCACGATGTCTTCTATTTGCTTTACTGTTGGTATGGTGAAGTTTTTCCATGTTTGTCCTGTGTTAATCCTTTTTAGATTGGACATTACCGTGGTGCTTGTCTGGGCTTGCATGGTGTTCTTATTCATTAGGTAGTGTGCATATTCTTGGGGGTCAATTTGATGGTTGTTATGTCCAGAGTGGTCTTTGGTGAGCTTTTTCACAATTCTAAAAAGCTCCCTTGGTTTATTTGATGCTTTCATGATGAGGTTAGTATGGAATTGCTGTTTGTTCATTGATGAGATTGTTGTAATTTTGCTGTTCAGTTCTGTACTGTTGTGTAGAGTATCTGGTGATTTGTTATGTCTCCATTTTCTTTCTATTCGCCTGAGGGAACGCTTTGCTTCCCTGATTGTGTTGGAGTACCAGGGGGCATGAGTTCATCTGTGGGTAGATGGGTTCTCTTTTCTTGGAGCAGATGCGGCTTTGGTTATGCAGTGGTTCCATTTGTCTATTGTATCATCCAGGCTATTGCATCCTTGTTGAATTTGTGGTATTATTTCCTTCAGGAAGTCGTCTTTGTTATAGGATTTGAATCTTCTTGTTATATTTTTCTCCTCGTAGTGTTGGGTCATGTTTTCCAGCTGCATTGTGAATGTAAGGACACAATGATCTGACCATGGAATTTGCGTAGGTATTGGGTTAGTGAATTGATTTAGCTTGAACAGTTGAGTCGGAATGAAGATGAGGTCCAGTATAATTTCATGTTGATGTGTAGGTGCATTGACTGTCTGCTTGTATTCAAGTGCTTCCAAGGCTTTAAGGAATGCTCTTGTTTGCTTTGGCGGCGCAGAAGTTAGGTTGTAGTCTCCCAGGACAATGAGAGGTTTGTGCTGGTTGTTGGTTGTACATATTAACTCAAGTATCACTGATAGGTTATCGTCCTTTGCATTAGGGGATGTATAGGTAAGACAGAAACTGACAGTGGTTTGAGATGATTATAGTGATTGATTCTGATGAAGTAGATGTGGAAATGAGTTGAAATTTGTAGTTTCCTCTAGTCAGTATTAGTACTCCGTATTAGTATTTGCATATTATACCTTATTGGCATTTGTTTCTAGTGTGCTTATTTGTATTTTCCCTTGGACCTGTCTGCATTCTTTCTTTTTGCCATCTCGTCTGGCATCCTAAATGGATTTACACATCTCACCCTCACACTGTAGCTTGAGCTTGACTTTCTATGGTTTGACCCATACAGATTGGTTAAAAATCTATAGGGACTGTACCTTGACATATTTCCTGATTGTCTGTTTTCTACAAGGTCATGAGCAGCCCTCACACCTCTTTTCTTAGTTACTAGACAGTGACTACAGTGGCAGTCTTATGTCTGAGGAGCAAGGTAGCACTTCCTCAGAAATCATATCCTGAGTCTCCTTTAAGCCACATAGAAATTTGTATTGAATAAATACCATCAATCAATACATAACAAGTAAAAAGAAAAAGGGTTGAAGTCAGCATTCCCAAGAAGCTGTCCTGGTATCCTCTGCCTGCACCGCTGTGATATCGCGCATTTAATCGTGAGGAACAGGCAGTGCCTGCTCCTCATGCCTCAGTATCGCAACATCATCCTCTATCAGCAGCAGCGCAGGTCGAGGATTACCGTGGAACATTGATTGAGGTGAAATTGCTCCAAAAACCAGGGCAATGTACTGCCTATATAAAGAACAAGGACGACACCTGGAAAACATTGTACTGAATATGAAGATATGCTGATAGTGGTACAAGATGAGCCATTGCTTCTTACTGGATGCAGTATGATCTATAATTATGTAAATCACTTAGAAATGTTTAGTACTAGAAGCCCCTAAGAAAAGGAAGCTTTTAGTGCTGTCAAAATGACCCGGAGTGCCCAGTATGGAAAGGACTGATAGTTAAACGCTGTAGCAGTCAGCCGGGGTATTCAGTGGCAGTATCTGGATAGCATCAATTCACAAACGACCTCCTTATCTGGATAGCAATTCTAGGCCTGCTTTTCAGACGGCTTAAACTTATCCAGATAAGGTCAGCTGAAAATCGCTGCCATCTGGATAAGGTTGGCACTGCTCTAGCTCCACCCAGCGACCACTCCTGCATTAGCTGCGGGGGTGGTCTGTGGAGAGACTCAGCAGCAGCAGCATCCAGATAGAGCTGCTGAATCTCTCTCTCGGCTCCCTTATGCAAACAACCACCCCCATGGGCTAGCCAGATAAAGGCTTTGAGAATCAACCCCAAAATGTTTGAGATCCAAGCAGGAGATTTAAATGTCCGTTTCCCAAATGGCAGCAGCATCACTGGATCTCAGGCTGTCCTCGGGGTTTTTGCTACTGAACTTTAAGTTATCCTTAAACATTAAAAACCTCAGGATACAGCTTGCCCCCTTACTTAGTAGTTAAGCCTTGTATCCTCTCTATCTAACCACTTTCCTAGTTTGCTTTTATCTAAATTTTAATTTTGGTGGACTGCCACTTAACTTTTCCACCTTGTAATATATGTTTTTGGGCATATTAGCATTCTTATTCTAAAATGAATTTTCTGATGCTCTAAAATTGGTGATGCGTTAGTTGCTGGGAGGTGGGGGGGGGAGAGGTGTCCCTTCAAACACATCTTAGTTTCCATTTTACATTCAGTACTGGAAATACATATTTGCAACCTATCCCCCGCTGGTGGTCCGACACAACCCATGTCGTGCATGTAATTATCACTAAAGCCAGTTTCTCTTCTTTTATTAACAGTTGTGGGACATGGCACCAATAGTTTCTTGATGGTGACTTGATTGTATTCCCTGGCAGTATTTCTGAAGAGGTACTACTTCTGATTCTTAAAACACACAGCGAGAGCTGGAGTAATACCGAACTCGTGACAGAAGAGAAGAGTTTACCTGGACTACAACGGTTTTTAAATCTTGTCTTGGATCAAGCAGAACATTTTCACAACAGTTATGTTTGGATGACTTTTGCAAGAGACCTACTCTGATTTCTGGCTGTGGCGAATTGTTTAAAAGTCTGCGTGCCTAGTTCACGCATTGGTATACTTCTACAGCTTCATATGGGACTTAGTCATGTATTTGCTCTCCTCCCCTCCCTTTTGTACAATGAAGGTGATTGAGGCTGCTCATAGGAATATAGACAGAGGAATTTATTTATTTATTCTTCATATTTTATCTTAACAGTGCTGTCCACTCAAGTCATGTGAGGGATGAGGCATGAGCATGCCACATTCTCAAGGATGGTGGCAATGTCTTGAGTTCACTGTAGCATTGTCTCCAAAACCTGGTTCTGGAACCCAGTGATGTAACAAACACCACCCATGCTATTGTTCACTTCCTCTTCCTTTACCTCTGCTGTACAAAGCCTGGAGATTGCTTGGCCATTCATTTTGATAGTACAGGTGAAGTTGTTTAGCATGAACAAGGTCTGTACAGTTCAGATTGGATGAGAGTGCATAGGCTGGCTTAGATTAGGATATTGGTTGCAGTTTTTTAAAACTGATTTAAAATTTTGCACCTATAAATAGCTGAGTAAGCCATTTATCCTAAACCATTTCTAACTCTGCTTCATTTCTTTTTTATGTTCACTTACGTAGTGGTGGTGGTGGTCTTTTTTTTAATATGTTCCCCCTTCCATTACCTACTTATTCACAACATAGACTGAAGTTGTGGGCTGTTTTCAAGATTGGATCTTGTAGATTTTGGCATGCATTCCTAGATGTCCTCTCACAAAGTGGCCTGGATGCATTTTACCCAGTGTGTCATCTCTAGGATGGGGAGCCCTTTTCCTTCCTTTCTGAATATCTGGCTGAACTAGAGCTAGCCTCTGCTGGAACTCTGATGCCATGAACCTTCATTTTCAGCTACCCGAAATGGGCAGGATTGCACATGTAGCCCCTTCCCCTGTCTATGTAACCCAGCCATCCATAACCATCTTCAGCCAGGTGCCACAGACTGACTTCTGCTGAGTTCTGCACAAGTACCCACCTGAAGTTGGCCACAAGACATCGCTGTTTTACAATGACTGGGACTTATTCCCCCTGGCGGAGGGAGGGATATTGTGAACTCTGTTTCTGCCAAAGCAGAAGCCAGGCTTGCAAAATGAATCCAGACCTCTTATGGCCCTGCCACAGAGCATCAAGCTAGCCCACCATCTTTGGTATCTTATGTAGAGTTTCTTCTAGTTAAAAAATATTGAATTTGAAGTTTCAATAGAACATTCAGACCACAAGACACTACTTTTTAAATGCACCACACCCAGAATTTGCAAATGGTAAATTGCCTGCCTTGTAAGTACATTGAATGAATTGGATAGTTGAATAGTATCTACCTAAAAAATTATGATGGTCGCAACTTAATGAGCTAGCAAGTTTTGTCGTGTTAAACTAGTTAGCATACTTGATATTCTCTGTTCACAAGAGGTTAGAGTGTGAAATGGGAATTTATTTCATAGCCATTAGCTACAGATGATCATATTGCTTATGAGTAAAGGGGATGTCTGTAATGAACTCATAAACTAATAAGTATTGCAAATAAGGAGAATAAACCCTATTAATGTGTGTACATGTACATTAGAGACTAGAGGAAAGAGTTTGCACAGTAGGTGTATGTAATCTCTTTTTTAAAAAATGGATTTTTTTTAACTTTAACCTATTTGAAGATGAATATGCTTTATATATATATATATATATATAGTCGGCACTTTGGAAACATTTACAGCTGACTGGCAGGTCTGATCAAAAAGATGCTTCCTTCTTCCCATTCAGATAGACTGAGGCTCATAGTTGAGTTCACAGAAACATTGGTGTGAAAAATAGACAAATGCCACTCTTTGAAGTGACTGTATAGGTATGACGAAGGAGGGTATAGCAAGCAAGCAAAAGGATGAATTGCACAGTAAATAGACTAAGTGTAGAGGATACTTCCATAATTAGCAAGTACTGTAACTGATACATTAGGAGACCAGGCCCATTTGAAGAATCAGCATTTCCTGGTCTAGGAGCACTACATGAGGAGCGTTTTCTGTTAACTGGCATAGCTTTTGGTGACCTTGTTTTAGTGTGTATTTTCCACAACTCGCATAAGCTCAAAAAATCTATTTAATCCTGAACTCCAGTGGCAGCTCTCACTGTGCTGGGAGTGGCCTCTCCCTGCACTTTCCCCAGCACAGGAGTGGGGTTCCTGGGTCTTACTCGATAGTAGTACTCTAATGCGCTCCCGAAAGCGGGCTGCCTACAAGAGATCTAGTTTTGCTGCTTTGTCATTTTAAATGATTTAAAATTATAACTGGCAGAACTATTAAGATTTTAGTAGGCAGGTGTTTGGGACAGAAAAGAAATGTAGCGTGACACAATACATATATGAAGAATGGAAAAACAATTTTATGTTTCCTTTTTTATATGATTTTGCAGAAAACTGAAATGTTTGTTTTCCAAAGTACATAGCGAAGAGTTGAATTTAGCACCTTGTTCTCTATAGTGCATTCCTGTACGACATGTTAATTTGAACACCAAGCACTTTCGCTGTGTCTCAAATAGTCAACTGCTGCTCTCTAGATAGGAACAAGCTAGTGTTGCTGCTGACACTAGAGTTTAATAGATGCATGCTGATGTGGCCCCCTTTATTTCCTTGATACGGTGTTTTTTCACGTGTGGCCCTTTTTGCAGTAAAGTCTTACTGTTCTTCATAGGATAGTGAGCAAACTTGTTTTTCACATATATCTTAGTCTCTGGGGCAGTTCCTTTGCAAATAAAGAAGATGTTAGCACATATCAATTTATGTCACAAAGTTATTGGGTTGTGGGTGATCTTGGGCACTTTTGGAGCGATTCAGTTGGCCCCATGGCTTGGTGGTAACTTTATACAGGGTGGCCCAAAAAAAGTGAGAACATCTCGTAGCATATAAGTTATTTAAAAATTCAAAAAGACAGATGTAAACGATTGACAAATTAAAAAGAAAAAGATGGTGACCGGAAATTGTCGAAATAAAGACGTTATATAGCTAAAAAAAGCCAAACTATTTACGTTTTTAATTTACCAGATGTTCTCACGTTTTTTTGGGCCACCCTGTAATTTGGGCAATCTAGTGGCGTATTTTGTCTAACTTAATGGAAATGGTCATGTGTTTTGAGCCGGGGAGGTGAATAGGTAACTATCAGCAAATTTGCCACTAAAACCTGGATCCAAAATAATATGGAGAGGCTACACGTTAGAGGGAGATCTTCCAAGACCTTCGATAATAGTAGAACTTAGGAACATCTAGACAAAATGGAATGTGATATGGGAAGTGGAAAAGGCTTACAGTTTTAAGAAAAAAAATTAAAATAATTGCTCCTGATTGCACTAACATGATGAGATCTATGGTCTTTGTTCCTTGGCAGTTGGTGGATGTTTCCATCACTAAAAACTATTCAGAAAAATGGTTAACCTAGGGATGAAAACAGATCCTTAAGTCACACAAAAATCAATCATAAAGACACAGCAACGTGTGTTGTCTTGGGAAGACTATAATATCCAGTGGATCTCTATAAAAATGCAGATGCAAGCAAACAGCTTTTTTCTTACGTATTATGGTCATAGGGCTGTGAGTGCTTGTTACTTTATTGCATGCCGAAGACTAGAACCAGCAGCCTAGCTATTGCTCTAGAACACTGAAAATGGAACTGACTTACAAACCGAGCTCCCTCTTCACGCTGTTACTGTGATCTCTCTGAGCAGTGGTGCATGAGGCAGAGTGCGAGCATCCCGTGGAAGCTTGCACTAAGGGTGCTTGTGCTCACTCCCCCTGGTATTCATAGACTGGGAACCTTAAGGGCATGTTTACTAAAGTGCGCCAAGCAGTTAGTGCATGAATTAACAAGCACCATAAATATATAAATGCACTGACCGTTACCGCAGGTCAATTCACAAGCTAACTGCATGGTGGGGAATGGGCATAGTCCGTGCAGTGCACTTAGTGTGCAGTACTTTCCCACATATTGTCACATGCAGCTAGCATACGTGTATCTGTGCTAATTGTCCATACACCTACTGTGCTATGCAGTAAAGTATGTTTTGTCTGCAGTAGCTGTATGGAAAAATGCTGGAAACACCCCCAACCACACAACCTTTACATTTACATGTGTTACGTTTTGCATTGAACACACAGTTGAGGTGATAATTTAACCAGCTTAAAAGTACATGTTGTGCTTCGTGGCGTGTACTTTGCCAGTGGGAGTGTGCATGGGCGGAGCACACAAATTTGCACATAGGTTATAAAGTATAATTTGCATAGGTTCTTGCACACATCTAGGCATGGGCATTTATATCAACTCTAAGGCTGGTGTAAACTGAAGGCCTCTTAGGGTAGTATTTTAACTGAAGGCCTCTTAGGGTAGTATTTTATAAATGCAGGTATACACGTACTTGTTTTTATAAAATAGGGTGAATGTAGATGACTCAAAAGTGCTTTAAGTAGGTGCGCCCTTATAAAATTGCCCTCTACAAGTGCTAAACTCAGTTTCTTATGTTGCCAGTCCAGCTCCAGTTTTGCACTCAAAAGTTTTCACTGTACAGACAAAATACATATACACATTCTTACTCAAAGGAAGGTGTCCCAGTGGTTCTGTTTGGGGAGTTTCCACAGCTTCTTCATCTTAATGGCTAAGGTCAGTCTGGAAACAACTTCCTTTCATTCCTCCTCAAAATTAATGGAAGTCCCTTAGAAATAGCTGTGGCCTCCCCTAAATTATAAAAGTATGCATACACAGCTAATCTCAGATACCAGACAAACATATTGGGTAGACTGATGTTGTAGAAATGTACAATTTCTTCATCATCATGAGGGTAATTTTATAGCAGGGGTGCCCTCAGAGGTGGCAGAAATACTGTCTTAAATGTAGGCGCGATTACTTATACCCGTTCACATGCCTTCATGCCAAAGTGCGTACTTTTATGCCAGTTGATATAAGAGGTCACGTGTATCTGGTCACACGTTCACAGGAACTACGTTATAAAATTACCCCCAAAATGACTATAGTCAGGACCCATGCTTATATATCAGTTATCTTTAATGAGAAAGAAGACCACGTCATCGCCAAGCACTTCACTTTCTTACATTTCAGGCCTAACAAATGCTTGCTTCCACATCTGAGTGCTAAATTCTAGCCACCTCGCATGGGCATCTTTATGTAAGCACAGACCTCTGTTCTCCATTCTTACTTTCATCGTGAAATATGGTCACTTGTCACAGGAAACAAGGCAGGGTTCACGATCCAGTTCAGTGACTCTGTAAAAGTGCCATGTTGGCCAAGTCAGTTTGATGAATCTCTTTTAAAGGGAAAAAGACCCAATTATGAGCAGATCTACACTGAATCCGAGAAAATTCACTGAGCCACTTCAGATTTTTTGGATCTGCCTTGGGTTTTCCATAGATCCCACTGAGAAATATTCAACTGATTTTTTCATCAGATTCGAATCATGCTAAAATTGGCCTGTTTGAGGTCTGTCTTCAAATGCTTTTTACTATATCCCTACTGATGCACATAAGGATAAAAAATGTGTCCTGAAAGTATAGCAGACAGTCCCCCCAGTTCCTAATCCAACTGGAAAGTGTCTGAATTACCCCATTCTGTTTGTTCCAAGTGTGAGAAACTCTATAGAATAGTTGTTTTGAGAGATTAGCTGCCATCAGATGATATAGAAAGGCCAAAAATGAGCCCGATTGACAGATTTTTATAAGATGGATCTTTAATCAACTGTATAAAACCGTAACATTAGAGCCTTGTCTCATAAAGTGTTGAAGATGGTTTTCATTTTAAAATATTTTTCTGAGCCTGTTCAGTTTTGACATATTAAATGGCATCATTCTTAATTGTTTAGTCTTGGATGGATTATGTTGATATATCTTGTGATTTTTCTACTCTTTGGGTCTTTAATATCTGTAATTTTTTCAGAATGGCAGATCACTCAAGCTAATCTTATTTTATGGTTTTTGAACTGTATTTCAGATCTTCATTACTATAGACTCTAGGATTGCAGGGTATATATTATATACAAAGACTAACAGTGTTCTAAAACTATCATCGCTCCATAAAATTAACTATTAGAAGAAATGGCCCATTGCATGCCCAGTATTATGGAGATTGCTCTCGTAATAAGCTGTTCTGTAATATGCTTTCATTTCACCTCTTTTTGATTATGCTAAAAAATTATATCTACTTAGCCATTTTTTAATAATATGCTGATGAACCTCCCTTCAGGTAATTTAGGACTAGTCATCCATCAGATATTGAAACCAAATGAATGCGTAGCTTGAATAATAATAATGTTCAGTACCTTGAATACAAAGTCCCATGGAAAGAAGAGCATCTTAATGATCCTCTGTGTGCTTGATTATAGACTCAGCATCTTGTAGGTTGTTTTATTTTCATCTATAACTTAATCATTTACAGTAGGTTTTTAGCAATAGGGTTCTACTAAAAAACAAACAAACACAACATTAAAAAAAAACCATCAAACATGGTGACTAGAGCCAGCGGCCATCCAAATCATCAAGAAAAAGGCTGCATAGTGTGTGGGATTTCTCTATCATTGTGTTTGTGATTATGCCCTACTTGATCAGTAGAAATGTAATTGACTTGGTGAATGTTATAGTGCTTGAAGTACTCAAATACAGGTCAGTTCACACCTGCTTTATAATCCTCAAGGGATGTGGTCTGCCTGTTTTCTTTCCTTATGCCTTACTGCATGAACATTTCAACAGATGAACTCTGAAATCCCTAATGGCAACTTTTTGCCTGAATAGGCGGTGTATACTTCTGATACATATCATAATAATAATGTTGTTAGAATAGTGTAAACACAGGAGGTTCTCTTACTTCTGAAACATCAGGAAATGTGGAGTCATTATCCTTAACGTAGAAAAAATGTTCTTAGTCATTCCCCAAGTTTCTACCTCTTGTATAGGAAAAGAGCAGAAGATGCTTAAAAGGGGATTTATTTTTTGTGTAAATATTTGGCCATACTATATAATGCATGCTAGTTTTTTAAAATATATAGTTTCAGTAGCATCAGTAGGCGGGACCTATACATAGTCTCAAAAAAATGGAATGGACTGTCCCTATTTTCTGTTTCAGTCTAGCAAACCTTTTTTGCCCTTTTCAACTGCTTCATGAAATGTGATCACAATAATAGGTCAGGCTAACAGACCAAGAGCACAATAAAAATACATTTTTTGTCTGACTCTTTGTTTAGAAGGACCATAGCCGCTCAAACAACAAAGCTACCGTTTTGATACTTTAAGTTGATAAAAATCATCATAAAATGTGCAAACACTGCCAAGTGCTAAAGAAATTACTTAAAGGGAAAGTCAAACCTAGCTTAAGGGTTGCAAACTCCAAGGATCACATATGATCATTCACAAAATCAATCAGCTGTGAATGATCCTTTGAGTTTGCAACCTCCAGCCTTGCTCGACAGAGCTCAAGAAGATAAGCAGGAGCTCAAAACACGGGTCTGTGTCGCTTGAATTGGATGGGCTTACCTCCTAACTGCTCGGATCTGCACAGCCAGTACCATTGGTACTTTTTAAAACTTGGAGAAATGGGCTTTGATTACTAATACTGTTGCAAAAGCTAGGTTTGACTTTCCCTTTAAGTAGTTTGTGTTGCACTTGGTGGTTTTTTGTACATGTTGTGATGTTTTCATTGTCTTAAAATATCAAAAAGGAAACTTTGCTGTAAGAGCAGCTATAGCCCTTCCCAACAAAGAGTCCAACAAAAAAATTATTTTTTTTTTTTTTTGGAAAAAAAAAGTTTTATTGTGCTCTTGGTCTGTTAGGCTGACCTATTATTGTGGTTTAATTCACTGATCTGGGCTCATGTTTCTTTTGGTTTTGGAGTCTATAATGAAATGTGATAGCAGAGTTTCATCATAACCTCGTATCTCCAGGAACAAGCAGGAATGTAGTCTTCACATATGGGTATCGTCGGTACCGACGGAGCCTGCACGGGAACGCTCCCCAGCGTCCAATAGGAAAACTTTTAGGAGCAGCCCACAGCGCCTGCGTGCTGCCTTCCCCAACTGTCCCTCTCCAGTTCTTCGTTTTCCGCCGAGCCAACAGGTTGCACATCCTGTCACCGCAGAAAAAAATCCCTTCTGTTCTTTTTTGTGGTTACGTCTGCCTTCCCTCGACGCTACACCGGTACCACCGGTTTTTCTTCTTTCTTTTCTTAAAAAAACAACAAAACACTTTCTTCTGGAGTCTTTCCAGTAATTTTCTCTCAGGTGCCACGCGCCATTTTGGGCACTAGGCCCAACTTTTCTTCAGAATGGAAAAACCCGCTTCGGGTTTTAAAAAGTGTTCTAAGTGTGGCGGTACCATCTCCGTCACCGACACCCATGAGTGGTGCCTCAAATGTTTAGGTCCTGACCACTCTATTTCAGAGTGTGTTGCCTGTGGGATGATGTTGAAAAGGGGCCGGCCAGAACCAAGCTGCTAAGCTTAGCACCCTTTTTCCCTCCGATGCAGCCTCCGTGGCATCGACGTCTTCCAGGGCCTCGTCTTCCTCCCATGGATCTCAGGTAACTAAACATAAATCTAGCTGGTCCTCAAAGGGTAGATCTCCTTCTAGACAGCGAGATGCCTCTGTATTGCCCTTGAGGGACTTTCACCGGCAAAATTGCCACGGCAGGAGGCTTCGGCTTCCAAAGCACTAACAGGGCTCCAGGATATTCTCGAGGCTTCAACCTTGGCAGAACTACTGGTGCCATGCTCTGGGGTACCGGCCGCTTCTTCCGGTACCGATACCCAAGCATCTGGCAGCCCTTCTAAAGGCCTTGATGCCCTTGAAACCGCTTCAGAAATTCAACTGGTACCGGCACCAACTGCATCGACATCAGCAGGTATTCTACCGGGTCTGAGTCATGCGTATCCATCCGGTATAGACAGGTCGGTAACAGACCACTCCGATGCCGACTTTGATCGATACCGGTACCGTGCCTTGCACGATCACTCGGATCGGAGATACTTCGAATCCTTGGATGAGTCTGAAGACTCTGAAAGCTCTGCCGATACCAGAGTACTTCTTCCTGAGGACTCTTCTTCTCCTCAGCATAGGATGTCTCCACCAGAGGATATGTCCTTTCAGGATTTTATCCGAGATGTGGCTCAAGGTCTTTCCATCACAGTGGCTCCTGAAAAAGAGCCTAGGGCAAAGGAATTAGAAATCCTGCAATCCCCTAAGCTCCCAAGGAGGCTGCTACCTTACCTATTCATGAGATCTTGCATGATCTCATGTTAAGGATGTGGGAAACACCTCAAACCACATCTCCTCACTCTCGAAGACTCGACACCATGTATCGAGTTCCTCCTTGTCCTGGGTTTCAGAAGACTAAATTACCACACCATTCCATGGTGGTGGAGTCAGCAATGAGAAGGATAAAGAGTGCAAAAAGGCATGCATCTAATCCTCCAGGACGTGATTGTAGGACTCTTGACGCCTTTGGACGTCGAACCTTCCAGGCTTCCATGCTTTCTGCTAGGATCAGTTCCTATATCTTATATATGGGAATGTTCCTTAAGGATGTCACAGGAGATTTAGAGCTTATGAGCCCTCTCCTTCCTGATGATAAGAGGCAAGATTATCTCGCCTTTGTCAAACATGCTCAGGATGTTTCCAAGTTTGTGAATCGTTCAGCTTTTGACTGCTTTGAGTGCATAAGCAGAACCTCTGCCATTGCCATAGGTGCACGTAGACTTGCCTGGCTCCAGGCATCTGACTTGGAAATTTGGGTACAGGATAAACTAGGGAATTTTCCTTGCACAGGAGAGACTCTCTTTGGCAAGAATTGGCAGGAAAAAGCTAATGAGATAGATGCTGACAATATCACTGGATAGATTGTCTAAATCTACAGCTGATCCTGCGAGGAAAAAATCCTCTAAGAAACCATTCTTCAGTAAGAAGAAGTTTTATCCCTCCTATACCCAACAGGGACATCGTTTAGGTCAGTCTGCCCAAAGGTGATAGCAGCAACAACCTAGACAAAGAAAAACAAAAGCAGCTAAGCCTCAACCGGCTCAGCAGACTCAGCCTCCACAGGGGCTTTGACTCCTATCTAGAGAACTTTGCCTTCCTGGCCCTGCATGGCCCAGAACCCTCCACCATACCAGAAAGGTTATGTCATTTTGCCCCCAGATGGGGTCAGATAACAGGAGAAAATTGGACTATTGTAAGAGAGGGGTACAAGCTACATTTCCTCAGCATGCCCCCTCCTACAATGGTAAGAAAGTTCAATTCTCAGACCTCTCTCAACGACCAGTTAGGTCAAGAGGTCAGTGTGCTTCTTGCCCAAGGGGCAATAGAAGAGGTACCCATTCCCCAACGGGGTACAGGGTTTTACTCCCCCTATTTCCTTATTACAAAGATAACAGAAGGGCACAGACCCATTTTAGATCTCAGAGAATTGAACAAATTCCTGTTCAAAGAGAAGTTCAAAATGATTTCTCTAGGAACTCTGCTGCCATACCTTCCGAGTCAGGATTGGCTTTCTTCTCTAGATCTCAAGGATGCGTACACTCATGTTCTCA
Source organism: Ichthyophis bannanicus (assembly GCA_033557465.1). NCBI lineage: Eukaryota > Metazoa > Chordata > Amphibia > Gymnophiona > Ichthyophiidae > Ichthyophis > Ichthyophis bannanicus. The sequence continues at coordinate 334,293,385 of CM066035.1, forward strand.
TCCATCCAACTCATCGAAAGTTCCTTCGCTTTCAGTTTCAAGGGAAGCACTACCAGTACAGGGTTCTTCCTTTTGGCCTGGCCTCTGCACCAAGGGTGTTCACAAAATGCATGGCTGTGGTGGCAGCATTTCTCCGCACCCTAGGAATATTCGTCTTCCCTTACTTGACGACTGGCTCATTCGAGCCCCTTCAGAGTCAGAGGCCAGGGTTGCTCTCTCTCGCACAATGCGCATCCTTCAGTATTTGGGACTTGTCATAAACTTCCCAAAATCCAACCTTGCTCCCACTCAGTCCCTGGAGTTTATAGGAGCTCTGCTGGATACCAGACAGACAAGGGCCTACCTTCCACAACCCCACTGTCTTCGCATTGTGCAGTTAGCTTCCCAAGCAGTGCTAAAACCTCACCTCACTGCTCGGCAAATGTTACAGTTGCTAGGCCACATGGCATCCACCGTGCATGTGGTTCCTTATGCTCGCCTCCATATGAGGGCAGCCCAGTGGGCTTTATCCACTCAGTGGACTCAGGCGTCAGGTTGCCTGTCAGACAAAATAGCAAACTCAGATCGCCTTATTTTGTCCCTCCAATGGTGGCAGTCACCCCAAAACCTTTTGGTGGGGTCTCCTTTTCAGCAATCCCCACCCCAAGCCACTCTAACAACAGATGCCTCACAGGTGGGTTGTGGAGCCCACCTGCAAGGCCTCTCTACCCAGGGTACCTGGACTCCACAGGAGGCCTATCTACACATCAATCTCCTGGAACTCAGAGCAATCTTCCTTGCTTTTCGAGTATTCCACAGCCAGCTCAGCTGCAAGACAGTCCTAGTTCAAACGGACAATCAAAGTAGCCATGTTCTATGTGAACAAGCAGGGCGGAACTGGCTCTGTTGCTATGCAACGAAGCTTTGCGACTATGGGCCCTCGCCAGAGAGCATCCGATTCATCTCCTTGCGGTGTATCTTCCAGGCATTCAAAACTCTTGGGCAGACAGACTCAGTTGAGTTCTGCTTCCACACGAATGGTCTCTCCATGCAGACCAGGTGGCCAAAATTTTTCAAATTTGGAGAACCCCAGATATAGACCTCTTTGCAAGTCCGCTGAATGCCAAACTTCCCCGGTTCTGTTCCAGAATTCCAGCTCAGGGTTGTCAGGCCAGGGATGCTTTCCTCCTCCATTGGAGCCATGACTTCCTGTATGCCTTTCCACCCATTCCCCTAATTCCCAAAACCCTGTTCAAGCTTCAGAGAGACAGAAGTCATATGATTCTCATAGCTCCACAATGGCCATGGCAAATGTGGTACCCTCTGCTCCTACATCTCTCTCAAGCTCCGCCTTTGTAGTTAGAATCTGCTCCAAATCTCCTTTCTCAGGAGGATGGGATGCTGTGGCATCCCAATCCCCAGTCTCTGCATCTCAGGGCCTGGTTGCTGAAAGTCTGGAACTTCACGGTCTTATCCTTTCTCAGCAGGTAAAGGATATCCTTTATGCTTCCAGGAAGCCTTCCACAAGACGCTCTTATGCATTCAAGTGGAAAAGGTTTACCATATGGTGCTCGCAGAAGGGTCTTAACCCTCTTCCGATACTCTGGAATCATTACTGGAGTATCTCCTTCATTTATCTAATGCAGGGCTTAAGACCAATTCAGTGAGGGTTCATTTGAGTGCTATTGGAGCTTCTTTCAAGCCTCTAAATGGACAACCTATTTTCTCTCATCCTCTCATAGTGATATTTATGAGAGGCCTTCTTTTAACTAAGCCTCCCATTAAGCCACCACCAGTGGCATGGGACTTAAATCTGGTTCTTGGGCAGCTCATGAAGCTGCTTTTTGAACCATTAGCTATTACTTCTTTGAAATTCCTTTCCTGGAAGGTCATCTTTCTTATTGCAATCACATCAGCACGTCGCATCAGTGAATTGCAAGCGTTGGTGGCTGATCCTCCTTATACAAGGTTCCATCATGATAAGGTAGTCCTTAGGACTCATCCACACTTTATGCCAAAGGTGGTGTCACCTTTTCATTTAAACCAAGCAGTTTACCTTCCTGTATTCTTCCCAAGGCCTCACGCCTCAAATGCAGAAAGGAATCTTCATACTTTGGACTGTAAAAGGGCTTTGGCCTTTTACTTGCAAAGGACACAGCAACATAGAAAGTCCTCTCAACTCTTTGTTGCTTTTGATCCTAGTCATTTGGGACTTCCAGTCTCCAAAAGAACACTGTCCAGCTGGATTGCACAGTGTATTTATTTTGCCTATGAGAGTAAGTACCTTCCTCTTGAAGACCATGTCACAGCTGACAATGTGAGAGCCATGGCAGCCTCTATGGCTCATCTTCACTCTGTGTCTATCGACGACATCTGTCAAGCAGCTACTTGGGCTTTGGTTCATACCTTCACAGCCCATTACTGCTTAGACAAGGACTCCTGCCGGGATACCTTGTTTGGTCAGGCTGTTCTTCAACACCTGTTCCATACTTAATCAACTCCTACCCACCATCCCTGGTAGGATGCCAGAGATCCATGGGGGGAAGTGGAGCCCTTTCACAGGAGCACACAACTTCTGGGGCCTTCTCCCTGGCATCTGCAGCTAGGGAGTCCTCATATGTGAAGACTACATTTCTGCTTGTTCCTGGAGATAGCATAGTTACTCACCTGTAACAGGTGATCTCCGGGAACAGCAGGAATTTAGTCTTCACAACCCACCCACCTCCCCTAGGAGTTGTATCTCTCTATCTTTCTCTCTTTCCCTCTCTCTTTGTCTCAGCTTTAAACTCAACTGGAGAGGGACAGTTGGGAAAGGAGGGAAGGCAGCATGCAGGTGCTGTGGGATGCTCCCAAAAGCTTTCCTATTGGACGCTGGGGAGTGTTTCCGTGAAGGCTCCATCAGTACCGACGATACCCATATGTGAAGACTAAATTCCTGCTGTTCCCGGAGATCACCTGTTACAGGTGAGTAACTATTTTATTTATTTATTTATTAACACTTATATACCGCTACTTCCAGCGATCAGAAGCGGTTTGATTACATCTTTGGGATTTGTCAAAAATCAAGACAGAGAAGTTGGGGCATATATACAATAGTTCAGAGGTAAATCACATCACACAGAATATGGTATCGAGAATAGCCTAGACATATTTACATAATTTTACAAAAGGGATTCTACTTAGACATATTTACATTTTTACATATAGCTTATTCACTTCATCTTTTATCCCTTTGGTATTTACAACTGATTGTAGTGACATTGGAATAGATGCGTTTTTAATTTCTTCCTGAAATCAACTATGTCTTTAATTGCTCGCAGCTCATATGGCAGGTGGTTCCATAAGGTTGGGGCATAGAGTGAAAATGCTCTGCAGCTAGTACTGGTTTTTACCTGTCTGATGATGTTTGGAACTTGTAGCGTGTCTGAGTTGATAGTTCTCCTGTCTCTGGTGTTAGGTTGCTTGCAGATAAGGGTTGAAAGGAATGATGGGGCTAGGTTATGAATGAGTTTGAACGTTGTTACCAATGTTTTATATTGTATCCTGGCAGCAATGGGCAACCAGTGTAGCTCGATCAATATGGGTGTAATGTGTTCAGTTATGCTTGATCGCATGATGATCCTCGCCGCCACATTTTGTGCCAATTGCAAGATATTGGTGGTTTTCTTTGGCAGACCCTGTAGGATGGCGTTACAGTAGTCTAAGTGAGGCATGATGAGTGCTTGCGCAACAGACCGGAAATCACATGGTTCAAGTATATTCCGCAGGGGTCGTAACACTCTGAGCTTGTGAAAAATGGCCTTGTTGGTGTTGCTCAGGTGTTTTTCCATCTTTAGTTTGCTGTCGATTGTGACTCCCAGATACTTGATCTCATTCTTAGTGTTGTAAGTGTTGTTACACAGTGTGATTGTTGGAGGAGGTTCGAAGTCCGGTTTACTGGATAAGTACATCACTTCTGTTTTCTTGTGGTTAATCGACATATTATTTTGTTGTAGCCATCCTAACATTTCGCCCAGGCAGGTTTCGAGCTGAGTATATTTAGGGTCTGCGGCATCTACTTGTGTGTACAGCATAATATCATCTGCGTAAATGTGGTAATTGATGTCATGTTTCCTGAAAATGCCACTGAGAGGTTGCATGTAAATGTTGAAAAGTAGTGCCGAGAGGGCCGAACCCTGTGGTATGCCTTGTTTGAGTGAAGGCTTCTGCTTTTTCGCCGTTGAATTGGACCTGCGGCGTTCTGTTCGTTATGTAAGATGATAACCATTTCAGGGGGGTTCCCAATATTCCAATTGATTCCAGCTTATCAAGGAGGATTCCGTGATGGACAGTATCAAAGGCGGCGGAGATGTCAATGAAAATGAGAATAAACATTTTCTTTCTGTCTTCGAGGCCTTTGAGGAGCTTGTTAAGAAGGGCTAATAGAAGAGTTTCGACCCCATGGTTTTTTCTGAACCCGTATTGCTGACTGTCCAAGGTTTCATGGTCATCGAGGTGGTCTTGAAGTTGAATGAGGGCTGCCTTCTCAATGATCTTTGCTAGATATGCTAGAGATTGGGCGGTAAGATGTTGGGTCCTCTTTGTTGAGTGAACTGTTTTTTAGAATTGGTCTAATTATGGACTTCTTGAGCTGGTTAGGCATGATTCCTTGACACAGTGATTGGTTCACAATGTGTGAGACCTGGTGGACGATATCATTTTTTGCCGCTTTGATCCACGCAGCTGGGCAGGGATCTAGCGGGGAGGTGGTGGTGTTGATATTGGTTATTATTTCAATAGTTTGTTTATCATCAATTTTGTGAAACTCGTGCCATGTCTGTTCTTGTTCCATTTCAGTTTTCGGATGTGATGTGTCAACACAGAGATTGGGTGATGTTGTTGTCAGCTTGCTTGCGTAATGGTTTGCGAGAGTTTGCGGATGGATAGTGTTACCATGTTGTTCTGGCTGGGATGTTTTAGTCAGTGATTTCACTAGTTGAAATAGTTCACGCGGTTTGTTGATAGCTTTATTTAGCAGGGTGGTGTGTGCAACCTTTTTGCAGCATCTACTTCTTCTTTGTACTTCGAAAGGAGGTTGAGGTACTCAGCTCGGTGTTCAATAGATTTGCTATGTCTCCATTTTTTTCACACTTTCTTAGTTCTTTCTTCATTTTAGTCAGCTTTGCGGTGTACCAGGGTTCAGATTTGCGTTTTACCGGGATTGATGTATTTTTCCATTTAGGGTTCGCTGTAGTCTGAATTCCAAAGTCCCAGCTGTTTGTTAGTACATCGAGGTCTGTACTTTCCAGGTCAATGTGTGCCTTGATGCTACTTGTAAGACATTCCAGGTTTAGTTTATTAAAACTTCTCTGTTGGTGCATTTCTCGTTGTGCTTTCGCGTCTTTTGGTAACGAAGGTAGTTTTATCTGCATATCGATTTGGCGATGGTCAGACCAGGGTACTGCTTTGATCTTGAACAAAGGTTTCTCGTCGTTGCACTGTTCACTCGTTGGAGTGAAAACCATGTCTAGGATATGGCCCTTTTCATGGGTGGGCTCATTTATTATCTGCTGATATTCTAGTTGGGACATAGCTTCCAGGAAGGTGTTGGCGTGCGCTGCTGTTGTTGATGCCAGGTTTAGGTCACCTAGGATGATTTGGAATTTCTTTGGTTGTGTTGATGAAATGTTTTCTAACGCTGCAGCAAGTATTTCATGATGCGGCGAGGGGGATCTGTATATTGCCTTTTTGTAATCACTAGTCACTGTTCACCTTCTTCCCCCTCACACACCTTTCCTCAATTTCCCCCTAACCTCAGAAGACTTGACTACTATATAGAAGTTCAGTTTATACCTGACAGTGGATGTAGGATTAAGGTCTTATGCTAACAATATATTATTCACATTTGTTAGCCTAGTATATTTTGCCTTTAATGCATACTGCTGCCTTGGACTAGTACGTTCAAATAGGGCTGGAAATTTGACCAAATCTTGTTACAGGAAGAGATTGCCTTTACATCTGATACATGGTCTGTGTTTCCAGTCTCTCATGAGATAACATTTGTGTCAGATCTGTTCATAAGAATATTGGCATAGGCTGGAGCCATATTGGACTTCATAGCCAGCTCTAGCCTCTGTAAATCAGTATTCTGAAATCAGAAGTAGTTCTAACAGAAGGATATAATTGGTATGCTACTAAATTTCTTTACTATAAGTTCTCTTTTACTGCATTTGGCCAATATGTGTGTTTTGCTTCTATTCAAGATGTGTACATTCTGTGTTATTACTCATGAATTTTATTTTACCCAAACCTGGAAAGTAAAATGTATAAAATAACTTGTGATATCCATGCTGTTTGAAGAAACTGTTCAGCTATTGGTCTCAGATGAAAATGTAAAAATTCAGAGAGAGCTTGCAAAATCTAACTTGCTATGAACCTAAATTCCTATACACCAATAATATATATAAAAAGCTGGTAATAGGGCCAACATCCTATTTAAAAAATTAAAATAGGTTGGGGCCAATATTCAGATCTTTTAGCCGGTCAGCCAGTTGGAGACCATCTGCATAAGGGTGCGTGACTGTGGTATTCAGCAGCACTATCTGGCTAGTGCTGCTGCCCTGTCTGTGCAAGAGCAGTCCATGGGCGGAGCGAGGACAGTGTCTACGCTCTCTGGATAAGTGCCGATTTTATCTGGTTAATGTGATTTTCAGTCTGTGTTTATCCAGACCACTTAGATCTGCTTTTTATGCAGCTGAAGTTGCGAACCAGGTAAGTGCTGGCTGAAAATCACACACTAGGTTAGTGCGGGCGCCTATCCGGATTGCAGTGCTCAGCCCAGATGTTCAGCGCTAGCTCCTCTCCGGATATTGCCGCTGAACCTCTCACTGATGTTTAATTTCATGACCACTGTGGCATTGAAATAAATATGAGCCCAAGGTGTCTAATGCTGAACTACAGCCCTGTTCCTTTCCTAAATTGATCTGTTACTTTGTGGCAGAATCGCCTTGCTCATTCGTAGACATTTGGCTATGTAGTCAGTAATCTTGTTTTTTCAACCTCCTGTTTAATGCATTAGCGCTATGCCACTCTTCCTGTATACCGTTTTATTTGTTACATTGTGTTGTGTTTTCAAGAGCTTTCCCTTCTATCTTCACCAAATTGGGAGAGGAGGAGAAAAATGGATATGCAACTCACGGTCCCATTAAACTACAGTGCACCGTGACTGGCGTTAATACGTTAGCTCATTGCAGTTCGATTTTGTGGCTGTACCTGTTGGTGAGGAACTACTTCAGTTAACAAAATAGTCAGATGAGTGGCCTGTCTGGCGCCCTCACTTCTGCTAAGTCCATTATTGTAGCTGTCAGAGGATATTAGATGCTGATAGGGCTACTCATGAAATGATTTGCTTCCATTTGCTCTTCTGTGTTTCCTAAGATAAGAGTCTTGGAAGCATACGACCATATTACAGCTCATCCTTCTGGTTAAGAAAGAACTAACTTCAAGGCAGGTAAACAAAATGTGCATGTGTGTTTCATATATGAAAGAGTTTATCTTTGATTTCTAATTAGTAAGTGTTGTTCCATTATACGTTCCTGTAGGTCGAGGAGATTCAGGAAAGTACGGAGCTGCTATTATAACTGTTTTTGTTAAAATACAGTGGTTTTCTTCATTGCTTACAGGAGAATGTGCTCAAATCAAGAGGGACCAGATTTTAGATAAATTGTCAAAATTTCAATGTTTAATTTTCTCTATTTGTATAGTGTTTTATCAAACCATAAGCAGTATTCATTCTTTAGGAAATCGCCTTAACTTTACCATTTCGCCAGAAACTTGTATTCTTTTCACCGTCCAGGATATATGTGTATTGGTACCATTTATGCATTAAATAAATCAGTGTTAATGCCTGAGCAAACTGTACCCTGATGCCTTTTGTATTTTTGTGAAAGCAACTTTATGAGACTGTAAAATGCACTTCAGGGGTTTACTGAGATGGCAGGGACAGTGTAGGATACTGAAGTTTGGGTGAAACCTGGAATAATGAACACATGAAATGTACATGCTTGTTAGGATTTCCTTATGAAATAAAGGATGAAGCTGCTCAAAAAAAGGTTTTAATCACTGAATGCACATTTAGTAGAATGGTTTGAGGTTTAAGCGAGACTGAATCCCAACAGTATTCAGTGACTTCTGAGATGTGATAGTTATCAACTGTACCATTTCAAAAATTTTTCAAGATGGTGAGATGCTGGAGATTCAGTCCATGTGCTTGATCAGGACTGATTCCATTTTCTTGCTGTGCTACCAGTGGCTTGGCAGACAAGGACAAACACTAATCCAGTGAGCCTTTCTGCAGTTTTTTAGTCTTTTGCTTATGGATTTTAATTATCAGGGTTCTTTAGAGGGGGCCGGTATACACCGGGAGACCCTGGGCACTTAACACTCACGCCTCTTCTCTTCTCAAATAAATGAGTCCAGGCCAGAAACTGTGTTCTGAACCAAGGGTTTACTTAAACTTTAGGGTCACGGAGCAGTAACAATAACAAGTGACAGAAACAACAAACAAGAACTATGTTACAAACAGTCAACTCCTCCCCAATCAAAAGTGATTATACATAATTATTCCTTTCTCCTCTGTTTGGTATGTTACCACACTCCCTTCAATTATTCCTTATCTTAAGCTGTAGAGTTATTCTCCTAAGAAGTGCCTTAACTGTGGAAATACAGTTTTCTTTTTAGACTCCAATAACTGGTGTCTAACCTGTTTGGGTCCTGACCCTTTTCCTCCGGAGCCATTAGGCTACAATTTTATGAGAAGAGATTTTCCATTTTGAGTTTCCCTCGATACCGAGTTCCCTTCCAGTGTCAGGGCACCGACCATTTCTTCTCTACAGGATCAGGTAACCCACAAACAGTCTGTTAAGACTAGCCAACCCTCGAGTGGTAGGTCTCATGCACAGCATGAAGACGGCTCCAGCCTTGCCCTCGAGGGTCCATTGGCTTCAAAACCCTGGCGGGAGTCTTTGGCCTCTAAAGCCTATGAGGGGTTTCAGGTTGTTCCTGGGGCTCACCCCTCACAGAACATACCTGAGCCATGCTCGGTGGTGGCATCCGCTTCGAGCGGTACCGATACCCCGGCATCGGCACTGGTGTTGAGTGATTCACTCTTCACCAGGGATCGTCATCTGGCGTTCTCGGTACCTTCGGGACCGATCGATACGTCCCAGATTGACTTTCCAGTATCGGCAGCATCGCCGATACGACCACCGACGTCGGTACCCTCTAGACATACATCGATAGACTCGCTTCCTTCGATGCCGAGTCTGGAATCGATATCTAGTCTGGAAGACTGGGTACCGACACGTCTCGGAACCGACGCTTACCGATTCCGGATGCGCGGTACCAAGGATACTCACCAAGGGTTTTTGTTTACCTCGGTACTGCTTGAGCAGCCTCCGATGACTGCTTCGATGTCGGTATCGATGCCGGTTCCTGCAGTAACATCGGGACCAGCTACTTCCATGCCTTTTTCACCAGGATTGCTCCTTTCTATACCTAGTTTGGAGTTGATACCTGGCATGGACGATGCAGTACTGACTGTCTCAAGTCATAACCGCCAGTACCATCCATCCATTAGGGATCCTTTTCTGCACATCCTCCGGTGCCCAGGCTAGTTCTTCAACTTTAGCCTGTCCAGGGATGGTTCCCATTGGAGATCCTTCTTTTCAGAAATTTCTCCTTGACATGGCAACATTCCTTGCTATTCCTATCCCTGGCTATGATCCTACACAAGGCTCTTCTGGGAAAAAGGAAAATATAATGCTTCCTTTACATCATTCTTTGCAGGATCTTCTTCTGAGAATATGGGAAACACCTTTAAGGGTTTCCTCAGCTTCTACAGCAACTGATCTTCTGTATCAGGTGCCCCCCTCTCCAGGGTTTCAAAAGACTCAACTTCCCCATCATTCCATTGTAGTGGAATCAGCAATGAGGAAGGTAAAAAGCAAGAAGAAGCATTCTTCTTATCCGCCAGGTCGTGAATCTAGAACACTGGATGCCTTTGGACGTCAACCTTCCAAACATCTATGCTGGCAACAAGGATTCTCTCTTATATTTTTTATATGAGTCTATCCCTTCAGGAGGTCACAAAGAAATTATCTCTTTTGACTCCTTTTCTATCAGAGCCCAAGGCTGCAGACTATTCCTTACTTCTTAGTCATAGCCAAAATATCTCTTGGTTTCTTTCTCCCGCTTCCCTATACTCTTTTGAGTCTGTTAGCAGAACCTCTGCTATAGCCATAGGAGCACGACGTAGAGCCTGGCTCCAAGCTTCAGACTTGAACAGATGGGCACAACAAAGACTGGGTAATACTCCTTGTACTGGAGAAAATCTCTTCAATAGGGAATCTTTACGTCAGGTTGCTCATTGCTCCACTGACTTCCCTGTTTCTGAGGGCTATCCTAAGCCTTCTCCTTCCCCAGTAGGTAGGAAATGCCCTACCAAACCTTCTTTCCCTAAAAGAAGAAGGTTTTATTCTTCTCCTGCCCATCATACAGATGTTCCCAAACAAGGGAAACCTCGCCCTAGTCTGCAGAGTCCAAACCCAAGCCAGAAAAATTAACCCTCAATAGGGTTCTAATTAATCTCTTTATAGCCTACAGTTCACTTCTTCTCAGCAGAAGTTTTTTCACTGTTTTTTCATTTAAAACTCTACACATGGATTCCTGTTACCAGGACATACACTTGCTCTTAGGTATGCTGAGCTGTCAGGATATTCATATCTATGGATCACATGGTTTTCCTCCTCTTCCTACCATGAAGAGAGGTTTGCCAACTATCTCATGATAGTTTTTCTGTACCACCATGAATTTTTTCCTTCTACAGACTTTCCATATGGCAAGTCTCCCTTCAGCTCCTATTTTTCTTTACCCTCTTTTTCAGGCCTTCCCCTGTAAGAGTGGTACCATACTACTGGAAGGTTTTCTTAGCCTTTCTAGTCTTCCTTTCCTTTCCAGTGTAGAGTTTTTTCTCTGGAGTAACCTCCCTTCTTTCATTTGGGCAGCTTCTCAGACATGATCAGGATTTTTTCCTATTGTTCTGTCTGTTCTCTCTGTTAAAAACAGAAAGATTCTCTCTGCTGTTCCATTCAGCAGCTGCCCATGCAGGAGTTCCAGTGATTGGGACTACTGGTACTTTTCTACAAGTTCCAGTCTTGTCTGCCACTACTTTTTGTCTAGCCTTAGTAGTGCTTCCAAGATAGTGCTCATCTATCTTGGATAATCCTTATCGCTTCTTTTCTGCCATCTCCAAATCCCTGGAGTTGGCAGCATAGTTGAAGTGGCAGCAGGTTTTCTCCAACAGCCAGTTTTATTTCCCATTTCTCCTGCATAATGCTCTCTGCAATCCTACTGAGAAGCTTTCCACTATGGGCCCTTGCTAGAGAGCATGGGGATTTTTTCTCTAATTACTATCCTATATGGTTGAAAAAGGCTTCCTCAGTCATTCCTCATGACTGTAAGGGTTCTTACACCCTTCTATTTCCTTTTAATAAAGGACATAAGCCTTCTCTGCGTGACAGTCTAAAGAGTTACCCAATTCCTACAGGAAATATGCTCTTTTTCCTTGCAGCTTGTCCTCATGGTATCCTAATCCTTCATGGACAGCACATATTTAACTAAACAACGCATGATACCCCCCCCCCCCCCTTGTCCCTCAAGTGGGTCAACCTGGTATCTCATCCTCTGCGTTTTTCTGTCCATTCACCATGTTAGAGTTCTACCGAACTCAGGACTTGCTGTTATTGACTGATATTATCCTCTGTTTTTCCACGTAACCATCCTGGTTATTTCACTGGATAGCATTCCTGCTCCATCTTAACCAGAGGGAACAGATTCTCTATATCTTCTCAAGTAGGTTCCACCTCCTTGTTGTTAGATGAATCATTCCTCTTCACATCCTCCATGTGAAGCTTCCTATAGACATATCTCTGTCTGCTTAATTGCAGACATTTATCTTTAGACCTATATATTCATATATGTACATATGTCTATATACTTTCTTTAGATACATATGTCTGTCAGCCATCTGTGCATATGTTATGCCCCCTGCATCTCGCCATAAAACATATATATATAAACATATATATATATATATATATATCTACACATATATATATATACATAAATATATGTGTGTATCTGTCGAGCTACTTCCTTATAGGTAATTATGTATTTACATACTTATCTTTCTAACTGTCTGTGCTCATTAAGGTTTTTTCCTTCCTGTATGTTCCAGACAGTGGGCTTGCACATATTCCTTCTATTCCACAGTATGTTAGACTATTATGCACACAACCACTGCTGTGGTGCTGACAGCTCCTACCTTAACCCTAGGTTTAGGTATCCCTGAAGCTCCATGCTCCAATATCTTTCCTATCTCTCACCAGGTAGGAAAGACAGGGTGGATCTTCAGTAGATCTGAGGTTTCAACCCTTCAGACATCTGTCCTTCTTGGGAATACGGGCTTTTTTCCCATACCCCTTCTTCCCTCCAGGACTGGGCTAGTTTGTCCAAATCGGTCAGTCTTCCTCTTTTGCTCCTAACTGTGAGTACTCTGTAGCCAAAAGAGTTCCCAGCTTTTCCATAAAGCTTTCCACTAAAGACCTACCGTTTTTGTACTACCCCAGTTGACACCTGGGCCACCTGTCACTTCCAGATTTGGACCTTCATCTTCACTTCAGTGAGGTCACCTTGAAGATTCCTCTACTGGATCCCCAGTAGACTCCATCAGCCTCTCTACTTCCTGCAATCCAGTAGGTGAGGTCCATATTGTGATTGTTCATTTCCATATTTTTCATGATAATTATCATACATACAAGGACTCCTTACCTGTAGTCCTATTTTAGGTTAGCTGTTTTTTCTACAGCTCCTCTCCCTGTCCCTCCCAGCATCAGCTTGCTTCTTGTCACAGCCCTTCGTAGCATCAGCTCCTTTCTAGTCCCAGTCCTTCCCATCATTAGCTCCCTTCCAGGTCCTGTTCCTCCCAGCATCAGCTCCCTTCCAGTCCCAGTCCCTCCCAACATCAGCTCTCCTTAGAGTACCAGCCCCTCCCAGCATGAGCTCACTTCTGGTCCCAGCCCTTCCCAGTATCAGCTTCCCTCCAGTCCGAGCCCCCAAGCAGCAGTCCTTCCGTGCCTTCCCCCCTCAGTTATTCACCAGCAGAGAGGTGGACTGAACCTCTCTGTGGCATCCACTCACCACATAGCTGCGGGACCATTCTCTTTCGGTTCCACTGATGTACTAAACTGCAACCACTGGCACAATCCCATTGCCCATACTGTTAAAAGTAAAATGGGGGAATTTAATGTCTCTCGTGCAGGGCCAGCACTATCTGGTTCAATATTGACCTTAGTAGCAATTTTTAGTAGGGCTTATCCAGATAATTCGGAATGCCTGAAAAGCACACCTTTCTCTGGGAACAAGCAGGAAGTCAGTCATCACATATGATGACGGTGCCGACGGAGCCCTCGCAGAAGCATTCCCCCAACTTTCAAAGAAAGCCTTTGGGAGATATCACCATGCATGCGTGGTGTCTTTCATGCCTAAGGATGCCATCTTGCTCAGTCTCCTTTTTTCCGCGGAGCCCTTCAGACATGTGTCTGGTTTCCCCCAGAAAAAGTTGATTTTTTTCTCGACCTGAGTATCATACTCTCTCTAGTTGTGCACCGGTACTCTTCCCACCACCCGAGCTTGCTGTCTTTGGCATTAAGTCTCTGGTTCCTACCCTTTTTCTTTTTGGCACCTTCGTGCCCTTTTTTCCAGTTGGCAGCACCACGGCTTTTCGACCTCGCTGGGGTACTTTTTGCCCCCATGGCTACCAGTGGGTTAAAGAAGTGTAATTGGTGTGCCAAAATCATGTCCTTTACCGACACACACAACTGCTGCCTAGGCTGGATCACGACCCTGTGTCATGCGGTCTTTGTAAAACGATGTCCACCAAGGCCCTCAAGAGCTGCCAGCAGCAGCACAATAGGTTTTTCCTGGAATCCCCAGTACCTCTGAAGGCCAAGGGCTCCTCTGAAGTCCCGGTGTGCCCTTGCGGACCCCAATCGACGCTGTGGCTCCTCAGAAAGGGAGTCTCCTTCAAGGGAACATAAGAAAAATAAGAAGAAAACCTCTATGATGGCATCCCTGGATGGTTCCGACAGGTTGGGTAAGCCCCGAGCCAGGTCCCGCAGTCCTAAACGTTCGTCCAAGGGATCAGAGCGGGAGCGGCCTACCAAGGTCCCCCAGAAGGAATCAACCACAGATTGGCTTTGGACACTAGAACCTATCCTCGTTGAGGACTTCCCCCCCTGGGGGAACCGGCACCAGGCCCGACTTCCTCGGTGCCTGCGCCGATGGCTATGGAGTCTTCTTGACTTGAAACCAGAATGGTGCCCTGGAGCGCAGTCTGTCTGCCTTCATGGACCAGCAGCGAGTGCTGTTGTCTGGTACCACTGGTTCCTCTGCCCAGACCACCAGGCCATCAACATCGAGGATGTCCTCGCAGGCTGAGCCAATTCTCGAGCTCATTCGGCCTCGAGTCGATCCTCAGCCGAGGTCTTGATCCAGCTCCCGTTCTACGGGACTGAGGTCCTCCCCTGCTAGCACACATGGCACCAGCCATGGGGCCTTTGAGAGACACAGGCAGGGCTCAGGCCCAGAGCCTGCGGGCCACCCTTCCCTCGAGTCTTTGACCGATTGCTCAGAGTGGGAGACAGAGGATGGGAAGTCGCTGGACACTCATCGCCACTACGACATCCCCTTGGACTCCCCTCCTTCTGAGCCTTGGAATCGGTTCCCGACCAAGGACTTGGCACTCCTCGACTTTGTAAGGGACAGATCGAAGGCCCTAGCATTCCCAACGGAGTTGGAGGAGGACCCTCGGACGGAGGAGCTAGAAATCAATATGAGGCCCCTCCGATGGAATCGCTCATGGTACCCATATCTGCAGACTCAATTGCTGCTGCTCACGACTCCTCTTGAGGGCGACCATGGTTTTTCCCTACGAGCTTGTGCTAGCCTGTAGCTAGGGAGTCCCATATGTGAGGACTGACTTCCTGCTTGTTCCCAGAAAAAGCATAGTTACTCACCTGTAACAGGTTTTCTCTGGGGACAGCAGGAATCAGTCCTCACAACCCTCCCTCCTCCCTTTGGAGTTGCTTCTTTACCATCCTTTATTTTTTGCCATCTTTTAGCTATGTCATCTGACTGAGCAAGATGGCACCCTTGGCCTGGAAGGGCACCACGCAAGCATGGTGGCATCTTCCAAAGGATTTCTTTGAAAGCTAGGGGATGTTCCGCAAGGGCTCCGTTGGCGCCGACGTCATACATATCTGAGGACTAATTCCTGTTGTCCCCAGAGAACACCTGTTACAGGTGAGTAACTATGTTAAATTGGTAGCTGGACAGTGGCTGAAAATCACTATTCTCCAGGAACAAACAGGAAGTCAGTCCTCACATATGGGCCATGTCAGCGCTGGTGGAGTCTGTGCAGTAGCTTCTCCCTAGCTTTCAAAGAAAGCCTTTGGGAGATGCACCACGAATCCATGGTCCCCAAGGGTGCAATCTTGCCTCAGTCTCCTTTTTTTCCCTGGAGCCCACTGGATTTGTGTCTGTTTTCCCCAGAAAAAGTGTTAAGTTTTTCTTTAATTTTTTCTTTCTCCGGTTGCGTACTGGTTCCCTTTCCTGATCCAGAGCTTGCTTGCCTTGGCATTGCGTCTCGGGTCCATTTTTTTTCTTTCTTTTTCAAGAGTTTCTCAACTGGCTTCATGCCTTTTTTTGCCTCTGGCTGGGCCAGAGGTTTTTGACCTTGCGGGTGCCATCCTCCCCACCATGGCCTCTGCCAGCGGCTTTAAGAATTGTGAGCGATGCGCCAAAACTATGTCACACACCGACCCACAAGACTGCTGCCTCCGATGACTATGGCTGGACCATAACCACTTGGACTGCAGTTTCTGCAAGAGGATGACCTCCAAGGCCATAAAGAGCCATCAGCAGAAGCAGCAGGAGTCCTTCCTCCACAAGATGGACTCTGCACCAGTCTCCGTTGACACTGTGCTCCGGGGGCCCCTCCCCTCCCCCAGGTCTCAGGGGAGATCATGCTGCCTTGGAACCTTGAGGCCACGGGTTTTCCAGCCAGACCCTGGAGGAAGAGCCCAAGAAGAGCCAGAAACCCTCGAAGATCGCGTTGGCGGATGAACCTGGGAAAATGGGCAAGTCCCACGGGCCCCAGGCCCGCAGTCCCACTGTGAGTCTGAGGGGAAGGAGCAGGAGTGGCCAACCAAGATACCCCAACAGGAATCGTCTGCATCTGGAGACTGGCCTCGGACTCCCGAGGCTATCCTGATTGAGGACTCCCTCTTGACAGAGCTGGCGTCAGATCTGAGTTCCTTGGTATCCGCGCCGAAGGCTGCAGAGCCATCTGGCCTCGAGACCAGGATAGCAGCTTTGGAGCACAGTTTATCTGCCTTCATGGCCCAGCAGCAGGCTTTGATGCCTGGCTGTGCCGAGTAAGCACTCCCAACTACCATGCCCTTAACTTTAAAGAACTCCCCAGACGTCGAGCCAATCCTCAAGCATCACCAGCCTTGAGAAGTCCCTTGACACTGGTCCCGATCTCAGTCCCAGTCCTCGAGACTGAGGTCATCCCCAATGAGTGCCCACAGCTCTGATCGCAGGGCCTCCAGGGGCCACTGGGCTTGAGGCCTGACCTCAAGAGTCCAGACCGCCCTCAATACCTCCATCGACTAGTCGGACTGAGGACGACAAATCCCCAGATACTCGTTATCACTGATGATGTGCCCTCCGACCCGTCTTCTACCATCACCCGTCTTTGGTTCCCGCCCGATGACATGGCTTTCCTCGACTACGTGCAGGACATGGCTAAGGCACTGGCCTTCAAGACCAAGTCGGAGGAGGACCCTCGGACCAAGGAACTCAATATCCTCCAGCATGAGGCCCCTCCGATGGCGGCACTCACAGTACCCGTTCCCTCGATCCTGGAACAGCTGCTCCTCCTTATGTGGGAGACCCCTACATCGGTGCCCATAGTGAGCAGACGGCTGGACTCGGTGTAATGGGTCCGCCGGAGTTATGGCTTCCAAAAAGCACAGCTGCCACAGAACTCCATGGTGGTGGAGTTGGCCATATATTGCCATAAGAGCCAGAAGACACACTCCTCGGTGCCCCCTAGGTAGGGAGGCCTGCATCTTGGATGACCTGGGCAGAAAGTGCTACCAGGGCTCAATGCTCATTGGCTGGATCCAGGCATACCAGCTGTACATGGGCATGTACCTGAGGGACCTGGCGAAGGAACTCGCCGGTTCTCAGCTGATCTCTCCAACGAGACCCTCCAGCGGTTCTGGACACCGGCCTCGGGTGTCAGAGAGTGCTCCAAGTTTGACTTGGGCAGCTTATGACAGCATCAAGTCGGCAGCTAGAGTAGCTTTGGCGGGCATCGGTGCCCAACACCAGGCCTGGCTACAGTCCTCCAACCTGGAGTAATGGGTTCAGGACAAGTTGGTTGATGTCCCTTGCCAGGGAGAGAATCTCTTCGGCAAACCCATGACGGATAAGGCTGCAGAGTTGGAGTCTGAGTTCCTGACGAGGACCAGGCTCTCCAAGAAGACCGCAGACCCTTCCTGACTGAAGTCTTTGGGTAAAAAATCCTTCTACCCAAAGAAGAGGAAGGCCTATGGAAATTACCCTCAGTACCAGGCCTTCCCAGCTCCCCAACAGGGGCAGCAAGCCAAGGGACAAGGGTATAGCCCTCGTAATCCTAAGGCTCCCAAAATCCAGGCACTGACTCAGCCTGGCGAGGGTTTTTGACTCCTTGAGCATAGCCTCTCTTCCCCCAAAAGGCCCAGTCCAGCAGCCTACAGGGGGGCAGCTGGTTCTCCACGCCCACCAGTGGCCATCCATCACCACCGACTTTCTGAGCACTGCAGGTGGTGAGGGAGGATTACCTCCTCCACCTGGCACAGGCACCCCCTCTGTTTTTTCTGGTAGAGCCCCCCAGGACTCCCCTCCACCAGCATTTACAGGCCTTCTCGAGGACAAAGAGGTGGAATCAGTGCCCGCACACCTACAGAGCAAGGGATTCTATTCCCAGTACTTCCTCATACCCAAGAGGACCAGAGATTCCCGGCTCATTCTGGACCTATGGGATCTAAACAGGTTCCTGGTGAAGGAGAGGTTCAAAATGCTTTTTCTTGGAAAACTGCTGCCATACCTCCAGCCAGGAGACTGGTTATGCTCATTGGACCTAAAGGATGCGTACATGCACATCCTCATCCATCCCTACAACAGGAAATACCTCAGGTTCGTAGTGGGATGCAGCCCCTACCAGTACAGGGTGCTACCCTTCAGGCTAGCCTACGCACCAAGGGTGTTCACCAAGTGCCTGATGGTATTTGTTGCCTACTTTCATCTCCAAGGAGCCTTCGTCTTCCCCTACTTGGTTGACTGGCTTATAAGGGGCCGAACTGCCACAGAGGTGCAACATGCAACAGCACGTACCATCCTCCTCCTGCAGCAGTTGGGGTTCATAATAAATCATCCAAAGTCCCACCTCCTCCCTATACAGTGTCTGGAATTTATCAGGGCAAGGCTGGATACTGTTCAGGCCAGGGCTGATCGCCTCAGGGCACAGGCCGCAGCCGTGCAGCACCAACATGCAGTGTCCACCCATTTCCTGCTCCACTTGGGTCATATGGCATCCACGGCTCATGTTATCTCAGATGCCCGCCTGCACATGAGGGCGGTTCAATGGGGTCTCCACTCCCGGTGGATCCAAACTGCAGGCTGATTGCGGGACAGGGTAGTGTTGACCCGCCAACTGGCCAACACTCTCACCTGGTGGCAAACCTCCCAGCACCTCCTGGCGTGGATGTCCTTCCAAGCCCCTGCCCCCGCCCCCCCCCCCATAGGGTCCTAATCACAGACGCCTCCCTCTTAGGCTGGGGATCCCTCTGCACTCAGGGCAGCTGGTCGCAGACAGACCACCTGCAGCAGATCAAGCTCTTGGAGCTTTGGGCCATATCCCTGGCCCTCTGAGCCTTCCGTCACTACCTACAACACCATTCTGTGCTGGTCCAGACCTACAATCAAGCGGTGATGTTGTACATCAACAAGCAGGGGAACACGGGGGTCTTATACTCTCTGCTAAGAGGCAGTAGCTTTCTGCTCATATGTGAACCGCCATGGGATGCTCCTGCGGGCAGTGTATCTGCCAGGCTAGGACAATGCCCTGGTGGACAGGCTAAGCAGGGTCCTCCAGCCGCACAAGTGGCGGCTGAACCCCAGAGTGGCCTATCGGCTCTTCCAGCTCTGGGGGACTCCACCGATGGACCTTTTTGCCAGTCTGGTCAACTCACCTTCCCTGTTTCTACTCCAGGCAGCCACATCCATCCCAGGTGGCGACAGATGCATTCCTCATCCTGTGGATGGAGGGGCTTCCTGCCCATGTTGCTGATTGCCAAGACCTTGTTCAAGGTTCAACATGACAGGGCATCGCTGCTACTAGTAGCCCCTTGGTGGCTTAGGCTACTGTGGTTCCCACTGCTCCTTCACTTATCCTCGGTGCCCCCGGTTCTTCTGGGGCTCCCTCCTACACCCAGCTTGGGGGTCTCTGACTGCTGAAAGGGTAGCCCTGGCCCCTTTCAACCTCTCAGAGGAGGGGTCAACCTGTTCTCATGCTCCGTGCAGCTTGTGCTGCAATATTTGCTTCATCTGTCTCAAGCAGGGCTGAAGTCCAATTCTGTCAGGGTCCACCTGAGTGCACTTGCAGCACACCACCACCTTATCGAAGGCATGTCCCTCTCTGTCCAATCCCTTGTGACCCACTTCCTGTGGGGTCTCTTGTTGTCCATCTGCTCGCTGGCGGCAAAGTGGGATCTTGATGTGCTGCTGTCACAGCTCATTGGCCCACCATTTGAGCTCCTGGCTACCTATGGTACCTTTCCTGGAAGGTCGTGTTCTGGTGGCACTCATGTCAGCTCGCAGAGTCAGAGAGCTCAAGACGTTGGTGGCAGACCCACCTTACAAGAAGTTCTATAAGAACTGGGTCATGCTCCACATGCATCCCAAATTTCTTCCCAAGGTGGTGTCCCCATTCCACCTCAACCTATAGATCCTAGCGATAATACAATTGCATTAAAAAAAATTAAACAAAACACACAATCTTCAATTCTCTGTAAAAATACATTTCAAGATTGTTTGTCAGTTGTTATGCAGACACTTTTAGAAAGCCTAAACTTTCACGGCCCTCAATGTTTGCTGAATAACAGCAAAGCATTCACCTCAAACGGATAAATACAGTGGTTTAGCAAACTCTGAAAAGGAGGTTTGGTGCCAAGCAATGTTCCCTCTAATTTTCTGTAGGCTGTGTACAGCTTTTGAAGGGAGGTTAAATTTTTGTGCGCCACATAACGACACTCGGGGTTATATACTTTAAAATTTGACTACACATCAGAATACAGTATGTACACCACATTGATTTTAATCAAATTAAATGAAAATAGACGATTACTAAATGAAGTGGGAAATTTCTAGTAATTACAATCATAATTTTTAAATTCTAAGACGTCTGTGGTGTTTTCTATCAGAATCAGAGTTGTAATTTTTGTGCGCTCTGTTGTAAAGTATGTGCGCTCGCTCGGCGAGGTGTGTGCGCGCGCACACGCGCACAGCTTAGAGGGAACAGTGGTGCCAAGTAGTACATTTCAAAGGGAAGCAGGCCAACGTCATTCCAAGTCATGACACTGAATATTCATGAATGGGCATTGGATACCAATATGTTTGGTAATCTAGAATGAAGTTTGTATGCCGTTAAGTGCACTGAAGCCCTTATCAATAGTCATATGTGGGGCTGCAAAGTTAGAACAGCTAATCTTGGGTGAGTATTGTAAAAACCAAAAGGTGTGCTAAAATTGATAGAATTGGATCTATAGGCTTTATTCACCCTTAGTACAGTTTTATATAATTCTCACCCAAGATCAGCTGTCCCAGCTTTATAGGCATATACACGACTATCAATATGGGTTACAGTGTATTTACAACTTTATATTTATTTATTTATGTATTTTATTTGCAAGTATTTCTATACTGCCCCTTCCTGAGATCAAGGGTGGTTTACTATATAGCAATCCAAACCATAGTACATGGAACTCATGATCACAGTGCATCGTTAACGTCCAGGAACTATTTCCAAGAACTATTTACATCAACTATGTACATAAACACTATTTACAGATCAAGTCAGACAGCTAAAGAGATGAGCAGCTTGTATGCAGTGTTTTTATAGGGTAGTTAGTTACAGTGGGTAGGATGAACTTTATTCCAGTTCAATAAATGTATTGGTATCCAATATTCACTTATGAATATTTAGGGGTATGTTTACTAAACTGCGTTAGTGCAAATCGCGTTAGGAGCCGCGTTAGTGAAAGGAAAGCCAAAAAAGGACATGGGCGGGACATCCTAACCACTAACGCGCGTTCCAAAACCTAACGAGCGTTACAGGGCGCCGTGGCACGTTACTGCGCGTTAATCGTATGAAGGCGTACAGACACAAAGCACTGAAACAGAGCTGTAGCACAATGGTTAGTGTACTGACCGCTGTTACAGGCAGCATGGGTTCGAGTCCCCAGTGTGCCTAACGCAGAAGGCTGGCCCAGGCATCACCCTGTACATTACATAGGGAATGAGGAGGCATGTTTTTCTTTATGTTGAGTAGTGGTGCCAGAAACACACCCTCGCAGTGTGCCTAGCCACGTGCGTGGCTGCGTGCCTAGCCACGTGCGTGGCTGCGTGCGTTGGTACGTGCGTAGCTACGTGCATTGGTGCGTGCGTACAATCGTGCGTGGGTACGTGTGTTTTTACCAGCGTGGGCACCTAATATTACAGACTCTTTAGGGTGTCCTGCACCTATGCATTATGTTAACAGATGTACGTGTGATGGCCTATGGTGTATCTGAGCCTGTGAGCAGGTGCTGGATTTACCCAGGGTTGGATTGTGCCAGTCACACCCATGATGCACTGCACATGCAAATCAGCCGTCCACAGATACACACCATGGGGAATGTACCCCCACAGCACCTCAGCCTGGTAGGGGGGAAGTGATCAGGTGCACCCCCACAGTACCTCGGCCTGGTAGGGGGTACTGACCATGTGTTGTACTGGCACAGAGTAGCTACACACTGTCACATTGTGCGGGTACTGTGCTCACCCTGAGGGTGCAGTGAGGCGCCCAGCACTAGGTCCACAGCACCGTCCATGGCTGAAAGAGGCCATGGCACAGGTCCAAAGCAGTGTTAATGTGTGAGATAGGTAGTTTCTGCAGGAACACCTTGGACATCTCTGTCTGTTTCAGTCAGGTGTGTAGCCCCCATGCACCACCACCACCCCCAGGGCTGAGGGTGGCAAACAGGGTCTCCTATCAAAAGATCCACAGTCTACCTCCCTGCAAAGGTGGCAGTAGAGAGGAACATCAACCCCAGTCCTGCTGAGGAACAGACACCCCACAGGGCAGTCAATGCAGCTCTGTACACATCCATAACACAATAGCAGACAGACATTAGGCCTGGATATGGTATGCTGCACCCCACCACTATCTGATATTCCCCTGGTGCAAGCCATCAGCCACTGCACCCTGCAAGCCACTCCATCACAACACATACCAGCTGCAAACAGTCTGCTAGTGCCCAGTGGAGATGCCTGCACCCAGAACTGGGATGTCAGCATACACAGCAAGCAGATACATCAGTGACTGGGCCCCAAAAGGAAACCCATATCTATCACATGAGAGAAATACTAGATAGCACTATGGGAGTGCCTAGCCATGCTGTGGTCACTGCACAGTCAGGGTGAGAGTGATCTCTCAGCAGGATATACTGAGGTCACCCTGTCTGTGTAGGTGGTGGCCGGGCACTACAATGTGCCTGTCACTGCCCTATGCCCTGTGCAGATGCACCCTGGCCAGCCTATACCCATGGTACCTTGCTCCTCATTATGCACATTGGCAGCCCAATACTGGCAACATT
Source organism: Ichthyophis bannanicus (assembly GCA_033557465.1). Classification (NCBI taxonomy): domain Eukaryota; kingdom Metazoa; phylum Chordata; class Amphibia; order Gymnophiona; family Ichthyophiidae; genus Ichthyophis; species Ichthyophis bannanicus. The sequence continues at coordinate 334,316,424 of CM066035.1, forward strand.
GCTGGCAGTGTGGGCTGTGGAAGGTGTTTGCAGCCACCACACACTGGATAGACAGACCGCCACCCCCACACCTATGCCAGCATTGTGCTACTATAGAGGTGGTCAGCAGCCATACCCACCACACCAGTCCTGGGCATAGTACAGGCATGGATATGGTACACAAGACTGTTGGGGGGTCACTCCCCAGGGTGGTGAACACTGTCAGAGACCAGACCTGCAGCACACACCGCAGACATCAGAATGATTGTTATGGTGTAGCTCAATGAGCAAAATGTGCTTAACGTAGGAATTGATATCTGCCAGTTATCATAGGAAACGTTTGATAGCTGTGTACCATATACCCAGGTGTAGGGTGGCATTGCTAAGGTATGCAACTGCTAGTATTGGGAGATACAGGCAGGGCCCAATGTCTTGCCTCTCCAGGAGGCATTGGCCAATGGGGCCTGTGGGTGTGTGTGGCACTGTTGGCTGCTGCTTTACGGCAGAGTTCCCCAACTCCAGTCCTGGTGTTCCAAACACTGTTCGGGTTTTCATGCTGTCCCTCATAAATATGCATGAGCTACATCTGCATACCATGGGGGTGGTGCATAGCTATGCAACACAGGCATCTTTATTAGAGGCAGCATGAAACCGGAATGGTGTGGGGCCCTCCAGGACTGCATTTGCGGGACTCTGCTTTAGGTAATGTGCCTGTTTCTGGTGTCTGTGTTTGGTGTGGTAAAATATAGGCCATGCGTATGTTCTCTGCAATAAAGGAGTGCCTTTACTATCACTGTTTAGTGGTGGGTAAAACTATGGGGACTGGGTTGGCAGGAGCCCCAGCTGGGATTTGAACCTGTGACCCTCTGGTCTTACATGCACTGGCTGTGTCCGTTGCACCACACTGTGGCCACAGAGACAGTGCAGTCCCTGGAGATAGGAAAACTGGCCTGACAAGTCAGAAACCCTGCTCTGCACAATTTTACTGTGGGCTCATTTACCTTGTATGGAGACAAAAGTGCAAATAAACCTCAAACAGACCTCGAACAAAGGGGCAAACACCCATAACCGAGCTGGGCAACAATGATATCATTGGGCAACAATGAAGAACACTCCCAGGAAAGCTCCAATAAAATGAAATGCTTTTTACGGAGCGTAGACCCTTCCAAACATCATTTATTTTTTTTGGAGCTTTCCTGGGAGTGTTTTTCATTGTTGCCCATTGCTATCACTGTTGCCCAGCAGGATTATACTTTCTACAATATTTCTTGTGGTCATTTTTAAAGTTTTATGTGAACTTTTGTTCTGTGCACATGTATCACACTGCTCACGTTTTGTAGGTTTCCCCGGTTTTGCTGTACATTGCTGACGGAAATGGTTTCTCTTCCCTGTAATATGCCTTTAACGGCAGGTTTTCATTCGCGTTGGAATTGAGCTCAGAAATTCAGCGCATTAGTGAGAGCGGAGCCTCTCCCCGCCCACTCTCCGCCCATTGACCCCTTCTCTCCGCCCACTCTCCACCTTCTGCGCTGTTTTAACGCGCCGCGGGGCTTTACGATCGTTACGTGCGGTTAACGCGCGTAGTATGACGTTAACGGTCGTTGGCGCGTGATTACGCGCGTTATACTGCACTTACGATCGTTAACGTCATACAACGCGCGTTATTCAAGTTTACCGCACTTTAGTAAACATACCCCTTAGTGTCATGATTTGGAATCACGTTTGCATGCCTCCTTAGAAAATGGATTTCTTGGTGCCAAAATCCCCCTTTTTAGAGCCCGTTAAGCATTTGTTGATCTGTTGAAGTGAGTGCTCCATTATTATTTAATGTATGGATGAGGCTGTGAGAGCTTAAACTGTTTAAAGTGCCTGCACAACAACTAACACACCTTTAAACAATTTTACAGAGCGGTATAGACTGCCTGTTTTTTTGTTAGCTTAGAAATATCTTCAGGTGCGGTCTGTAGGTTCCTCTGCTCTCGCGGATTGGAGTAATTAATATGTGCTCTTGCTATTACCCCTTTTGCTTGTCAGATATCCATTTGAATAGACTATATTAACATTCATTATATATATATTAAGTTATACAATAGTCTGTATACCCAAATCTCCAGGAACAAGCAGGAATGTAGTCTTCACATATGGGTATCGTCGGTACCGACGGAGCCTGCGCAGGAACGCTCCCCAGCGTCCAATTAGGAAGCTTTTGGGAGCATCCCACAGTGCCTGCATGCCGCCTTCCTGTCTTTCCCAACTGCCTCTCTCCAGTTCTTCGTTTTCCGCAGAGCCAGCAGGTTGTGTTCCTGTCACCGCAGAAAATTTCTTCCTTATTCTTTATTTTTTTGTGGTCGCCTTCCTCGACGCTATACCGGTACCGTCGGTTCTCTTTTCTTTCTTTCTTTTGTTTAAAAAAAAAAAAAAATATTCCTTATTTTTCTTCCCAGGTGCACGCGCCATTTTGGGCCTTAGGCCAAAAATTCCTTTAACTATGGAGAAACCCGCTTCGGGTTTTAAAAAGTGCACCAAGTGTGGCGGTACCATTTCCCTCACCGACACCCACGAGTGGTGTCTTAAATATTTAGGTCCTGACCACTCCATCTCCGAGTGTATGGCTTGTGCCATGATGTCCAAAAGGGGTCGACAGAACCGAGCTGCCAAGCTCAGTGCCCTTTTTCCTTCCGATGCAGCCTCGGTGGCATCGACGTCTTCCAGGGCTTCGTCTTCCTCCCATGGATTTCAGGTAACTAAACATAAGTCCAGCTGGTCCTCAAAGGATAGATCTCCTTCCAAGCATCGAGATGCCTCTGGCGTTGCCCTTGAGGGTTCCATACCGGCAAAATTGCCCCGGCGGGAGGCTTCGGCTTCCAAAGCATTATCGGGGCTCCAGGATGTTCTCGAGGCCTCGACCTCGGCAGAACTACTGGTGCCATGCTCTGGGGTACCGGTTGCTTCCGGTACCGATACCCAGGCATCGGCAGCGTCGATAGACCAGAGGTTCCTGGCTATTGAACGCAGTCTGGCGGCTCTCCTTGCGGCATCGGCGCCCTTGGAACCGCGTCAGACGGTTCAACCGGTACCGGCACCGATGCCGGTACCGGTCTCAGTACCGGTACTGATAGCATCGACATCGACATTGGTATCGGCTGTGCTGGCATCCAGTCATGGGATGCCTTTCGGTGCCGATACACCGGTACCGATTACCCCCGGTACCGACTTCGGTCGGTACGGGTATCGGGCTCTTCAAGAGCATCCGGACAGACGGTACTTCGAATCCTCGGAGGACTCTGAGGATTCTGACAGCTCTGCCAGTACCAGGATACTTCTTCCGGAGGAGCCTTCCTCTCCTAAACATAGGATGTCTCCTCCAGAAGATATCTCCTTTCAGGATTTCATCAGGGAGGTGGCTCGTGGCTTGTCCATTACTGTGACTCCTGAAACAGAGCCCAGAGCTAAGGAGTTGGAAATTTTACAATATCCCAAAGCTCCTAAGGAGGCAGCTACCCTGCCTATCCATGAGATTTTACATGATCTCATGTTGAGAATGTGGGAGACATCTCTTACCACCTCTCCTCACTCTCGCAGACTGGATACCATGTATCGAGTCCCTCCTTGTCCTGGCTTCCAGAAAACTCAGCTTCCCCACCATTCCATTGTGGTGGAGTCAGCTATGAGAAGGATCAGGAATGCAAAGAGGCATGCCTCTAATCCTCCAGGACGTGAGTGTAGAACCTTGGATGCCTTTGGACGTCGTTTTTTCCAGGCTTACATGCTTTCTGCCAGGATCAGTTCCTATATTTTATATATGGGAATGTTCCTTAAAGAAGTCACAGGAGATTTAGAGGTTTTTAGCCCTCTTCTTCCTGAAGACAAAAGGCAGAATTTTCTCACACTGGTCAAGCATGCCCAGGAGGTTTCTAAGTTTGTCAATCGTGCAGCTTTTGACTGTTTCAAGTGCATAAGCAGAACCTCTGCCATTGCCATAGGTGCACGTAGAATTGCCTGGCTCCAGGCATCTGATCTGGAGCTCTGGGTTCAAGACAAACTGGGCAATATCCCCTGTACAGGTGAGAATTTGTTCGGCAAAAATTGGCAAGAGAAAGCCAATGAGTTGGATGCTGACAATTTCACTTTGGATAGGTTATCCAAAGCCACAGCTGATCCTGCGAGAAAGAAACCTTTCTTCTCAAAAAGAAGAGGTTTTATCCCTCTTATTCTCAGCAGGGACGTTCTGCAGGTCAGCCTGCTAGAAAAAGTCAGCAACCACTTAAGCAAAGGAAAGCAAAGACTGCTAAGCCTCAACCGCCTCAGCAGTCTCAGCCTCCACAAGGCCTTTGACTTTTATCTAGAGAACTTAGCCTTCCGGGTCCTCAATGGACCAGAGCCTTCCACCATTCCAAGAAGGTTATGTCACTTTGCCCCCAGATGGGAGCAGATAACAGCAGAGCATTGGACACTCTCCATTATAAGAGAGGGGTACAAGCTGCACTTTCTGTGCATGCCCCCTCCCACAATGGTAAGACAGTTCAATTCTTAGACCTCTCTCATCAACCTGTTAGATCAAGAGGTCACCATCCTTCTTGCCCAAGGGGCAATAGAAGAAGTACCCATTCATCAGCAGGGTACAGGGTTTTACTCCCCCTATTTCCTTATCCCAAAGAAAACAGGGGGATACAGACCTATTTTGGACCTCAGAGAATTGAACAAATTCCTATTCAAAGAGAAATTCAAAATGATTTCTCTGGGAACTCTGCTGCCATACCTTCAGAGTCAGGATTGGCTTTGTTCTCTAGATTTCAAGGATGCGTACACTTATGTTCTCATCCATCCAACTCACAGAAAGTTCCTTCGGTTCCTTTTTCAAGGAAAGCACTACCAATACAGGGTGCTTCCTTTTGGCCTGGCCTCAGCACCAAGAGTGTTCACGAAATGCATGGCTGTGGTAGCGGCATTTCTCCGCACTCTAGGGATATTCGTCTTCCCCTACTTAGACGACTGGCTCATTTGAGCCCCATCAGAGTCAGAGGCCAGGACTTCTCTATCTTGCACAATGCGTATCCTTCAGTATTTAGGTCTGGTCATAAACATCCCAAAATCGAGTCTAGCTCCCACTCAGTCTCTAGAGTTCATAGGAGCTTTGCTGGATACCAGAAAAGCAAGGGCCTATCTTCCTCAGGCCCGTTGCCTTCGCATGGTGCAGTTGGCCTCTCAAGCAGTGCTAAAGCCTCATCTCACTGCCCGACTACTAGGCCACATGGCATCTACAGTGCATGTGGTTCCTTATGCTCGCCTCCATATGCGAGCAGCCCAGTGGACTATCCACTCAATGGACCCAGGCATCAGGGTGCCTGTCAGACAAAATAGCAAACACAGATCGCCTTATTTTGACCCTCCAATGGTGGCAGTCCATTCAGAACCTGTTGCTGGGATCCCCATTTCAACAACCTTTACCCCAGGCAACTCTCACAACAGATGCTTCACCAATGGGTTGGGGAGCTCATCTGCAAGACCTCTCCACCCAAGGCACCTGGACTCCACAGGAGACTCATCTACATGTCAATCTCTTAGAGCTCAGAGCAATTTTCCTTGCTCTTCAAGTGTTCCACACCCTGCTCAGCCACAAGACAGTCCTTATTCATACGGACAATCAAGTAGCCATGTTCTACGTGAGCCAGCAGGGGGGAACAGGCTCTCTGTCGCTTTGCAACGAAGCTTTGCGACTATAGGCCCTCGCCAGAGAGCATCAGATTCATCTTCTGGCAGTGTATCTTCCAGGCATACAAAACATTTGGGCAGACAGACTCAGTCGAGTTCTGCTTCCACACGAATGGTCTCTACATGCAGACCAGGTGACAAAGATTTTTCAAATTTGGAGAACCCCGGACATAGGCCTCTTTGCAAGTCCGTTGAATGTCGAACTTCCCCGGTTCTGTTCCAGAATTCCGGCTCAGGGCTCTCGAGCCACGGATGCTTTCCTCCTTCACTGGGGTCAGGGCATCCTTTATGCCTTTCCGCCCATTTCCCTAATTCCCAAAATCCTGTTCAAGCTTCAGAGAGACAGAGGCCGTATGATTCTCATAGCTCCAAATTGGCCACGGCAAGTGTGGTACCCTCTGCTTCTACATCTCTCTCAAGCTCCCTCTCTGGAGTTAGGCTCTGCTCCAGATCTCCTGTCTCAGGAGGACGGAATGTTATGGCATCCCAATCCCCAATCTCTGCATCTCAGGGCTTGGTTGCTGAAGGCCTAGATCTTCAGGATCTTAACCTTCCTCAGCAAGTAAAGGATATCCTTTATGCTTCTAGAAAACCCTCCACAAGGCATTCTTATGCTTTCAAGTCGAAAAGGTTTACCATATGGTGTGCACAGAAGGGTCTTAACCCCCTTGCGATACCTCTGGAATCATTACTGGAGTATCTCCTTCATTTATCCAATGCAGGACTTAAAACTAACTCAGTAAGAGTCCATTTGAGTGCTATTGCAGCTTCTTTCAAGCCTCTCAATGGACAACCTATTTCCTCCCATCCTCTTATAGCAAGATTTATGAGAGGCCTTCTTCTAACTAAGCCTCCCATTAGGCCACCACTGGTGGCATGGGACTTAAACCTGGTTCTTGGTCAGCTCATGAAGCCACCTTTCGAACCCTTAGCTACTACCTCATTGAAATTCCTTTCTTGGAAAGATATCTTTCTCATTGCAATCACATCAGCATGCCGCATCAGTGAGTTGCAAGCACTAGTAGCTGATCCACCTTATACAAGGTTCCATCATGACAAGGTAGTCCTTAGGACTCATCCACACTTAATGCCAAAGGTGGTCTCGCCTTTCCATTTAAACCAAGCGGTCTACCTGCCTGTGTTTTTTCCAAGGCCTCATGCATCTAATGCAGAAAGGAATCTTCATACTTTAGACTGTAAAAAGGCTTTAGCTTTTTACTTGCAAAGAACACAACAACATAGAAAGTCCTCTCAACTCTTTGTTGCTTTTGATCCTTCTCATTTGGGACTTCCAGTCTCCAAGAACACTGTCCAACTGGATTGCACAGTGTATTTCCTTTGCCTATCAGAGTAAGAACCTTCCTCTGGAGGGCCATGTCATAGCTCACAATGTGAGAGCCATGGCAGCTTCAATGGCTCGACGACATCTGTTGAGCAGCCATTTGGGCCTCTGTTCTTACCTTCACAACCCATTACTGCTTGGACAAGGACTCCCGCCGGGATGCCTTGTTTGGTCAGGCTGTTCTTCAACACCTGTTCCATACCTAATCAACTCCTACCCACCATCCCTGGTAGGATGCCAGAGATCCATGGGGGGAAGTGGAGCCCTTTCACAGGGGCACACAACTTCTGGGGTCTCTCCCTGGCATCTAAAGCTAGGGAGTCCCCATATGTGAAGACTACATTCCTGCTTGTTCCTGGAGATAACATAGTTACTGACCTGTAACAGGTGATCTCCGGGAACAGCAGGAATTTAGTCTTCACAACCCACCAACCTCCCCTAGCAGTTGTATCTCTCTATCTCTTTCCCTTTCCCTCTCTCTATCTCTTTCCCTTTCCCTCTCTCTCTCTTTGTCTCAGCTTTAAACTCAACTGGAGAGAGGCAGTTGGGAAAGGCAGGAAGGCAGCACGCAGGCGCTGTGGGATGCTCCCAAAAGCTTCCTAATTGGACGCTGGGGAGCGTTCCCGCACAGGCTCTGTCGGTACCGACGATACCCATATGTGAAGACTAAATTCCTGCTGTTCCCGGAGATCACCTGTTACAGGTGAGTAACTATGCTTTACTAGAACAGCATTAGTGGTGCATAGATGTTCATTATGGGCTCGATTCTGAGATGAGGGTTGAGACTCAGCCCACAAGCCGCCTGGTCCAGATTTCCCCCTCCGGCTCTCCCAGAGCCAGGAGGAGGCGGGATTTGGGTGGAGTAGGGGCAGGCCAGACCGGCAGGACATACAGGGTCGATTCAGGTCACAGCCCTGTACGTCCTGCCAGGTCAAAGGGGACATGCTGTTTATTTCTCCTCAAAGGTGGAATAAGCAGCACCAACCTGGCAATCGGACCTTTGGATTCCCCCCTGGGGCTGGGTGCAGGGTGGTCCCTGCTGCCCGATCCAGGCCCTGGAAGGCTGGCTGTGGGTTGGGTGGAGGGGACAGGAGTTGAGAGTGCCTGCGGGGAGGATGTCCCCGTAGGTGGCAGGGGCCGGATGCATGCCGGGCCGTCCATTGGCCCGATGCTTTGCACCATGGGAATATTTAGTTCCCATGGTCCAGAATCGGGTCCAAACAGGCCCATCTTCATCAGGGATGTCCAGACAGCCCAGACGTACCCCTCTGAGAATCGGGCTCCACATGTATTTGAGACTTGCCTTTTTAGCATTTCAGTTCATATTGATAGGTTAATCACTATTTAGGCTTTATCAAGAAAGAGTTTGTTTATAAGAACTGAGGATCAAATATAACATTTTTTCTGCCCATTGTAGATTTACAAGTTGCACACAACCAGGAGAGCTAACAATTAGGTTCCTATCTATTGGTAAGCCTATGTCTATTGGTGGTGGCCAAGTACCCAACTTGGTGGCCAATCTCTCGTCTCTCTTATTGTACTTGGCATGCTTTCTCTATATACATTCCCTTTTTTCAGAATGTTTTTAAGTTATTTCCTTACTATAACACAATTAGGTATCATTAAATAGTCCCCTCTATGGATTATTATACTATAGCATTGTTTATTGTGTGTTTACTACCCTTGGCGTTTATCGTTTATTTGTCTTTTTAGATGCATTTATATGTTTCCAGATGCATTTATATGTTTTTTAGATGTGTTTATATGTTTGTTTACATGATTGCGACATGCACATTGATTTATTATTTATATGACTCACGATTATATATTTAAAGTTGCTTCTCAATAATTAATTTGCCTTTTAATAGCATGTAGTCTTTTAATAGCATTATGTTTTTATAGTTCTCTGGTTTTGCATAATCTCCACATGTTTATATATTTATTATAATTATAATTTTATTGTTTTCATGTTATTTGTTTTTAGAGGTCAGTAAGTCCTGAAGAAGGACTCTGCCGAAACACGTGTAGGGTGACCTCCTTAGGTACCAATAAAGCTCCCTGTACCTCAAAGACGTGGTGTGATCTGCTCCTTTTTTTACCTATCATTACTGCAGGTGAGGTGGTTTCCCTCTGTTCTCTTCTTCTACCTTCAGTGTGCCCAAGGCCACCTCAAAACCTCACAGCTCTTTGTCTCCTATGACCCCAGTAGGCTGGGGGAGGTGGTGACCAGGCATATTCTGTCCACTTGGCTGGCGGATTGCATTGCCCTCACCTACGAGCAGGCTGGGCTCTTGCTGGAGTGCTGGGTCACGGCGCGCGGCATCCGTGGCAAACCTGCATTCCGTTCCTCTGTTGGAAATCTACTGGGCTTCCACCTGGTCCTCAGTCCATACCTTTGCAGTTCATTACTGCCTGGAGAGGGAGTCCCAATAGGACAGTACTTTTGGCCAGTCAATACTCCGGGGTGTAGACAACTCCTGCCCTCTGCGTGATCAACCTACCAGAGTGCTGGTTTCCCGCTGGACACTTGGGCCGCTTGGGAGTCTGTCTTCTCAGGACTCACTGTTGCTGCTCACGGCTCACCTTTTTCTGGTCACCCGTGGCTTTTTACAGGTTTTTTGGTAGCCTCTAGCTAGGAAGTCCCATGTGTGAGGACTGACTTCCTGCTTATTCCCAGAGAAAGCGTAGTTACTCACCTGTAACAGGTGTTCTCTGGGGACAGCAGGAATCAATCCTCGCAACCCTCCCTCCTCCCCATGGCGTTGCTTTTGTGTCATTTTTGCCTTTTAGCTATGATGATATACTGAGGCAAGATGGCATCATTGGGCAGGAAGGGGACCATGCGTGTGTGGCGCATCTCCCAAAGGCTTTCTTTGAAAACTGGGGAGAAGCTACGGCACGGGCTCCGTTGGTGCCAACATCACCCATATGTGAAGGTTGATTCCTGCTGTCCCCGGAGAACACCTGTTACATGTGAGTAACTATGCTCTATCTGAATAAGGTTGGCACATATCCAAAAGGTGACCAAACAATCCATTGCCAGCTATCCACAGTGTTTAAATATTGGTCTATTTGAATATCAGGCAATAAGTTTTCATAGGGAAGCAATTCCTCATTATACCAACTCCATGTTTACAAGTACCTGTCAGAATTTCATTTCAGACAGTGATTCTGCTAAGAAATATAATTTCAATGGCAGCAGTCAATTTATAGTCAACCAACACAGACTCTAAATTCTAGATTCTGGACATGGGCCTACTACATTCCCAAACAAGCACATGCTTTCACCCTAACAAAGTTCATCCAAGAATGCCTGTCCTGTTCCATGGAATTTTAAAAGTGCAAGAGCTTGGTTTTATTCGTGTATGTTTATACTTGGTTTCAGGACATATTTGTGCACAGCCTGCACTTAAAGAAAACCCCTTTTTATAACCAGTTTCATAATAGAGTTTTAACCAGCTTGCACCCACATTAATCATGTCAATGATTCTCCCACATAACAACTTTTGAGTGTTTGTTTTCCCTGATAATGCACTGTTTGCAGTTTTATGTTTGCTTTGTAGCTAAGAATGTCATCAAGGGGTTTTTTTGTTGTTTTTTTTAAAGTGCTTTATACAAGCTGAAATCATTCTCAAGTTTGTTTTAAAATAACATTCTAAAATTATTTTCATCATCAAGTAGGAAATTCAAGTTTAAGGGTACCTCTGAATGAAGGTGAAAAGTATCATCACGTGCCTTCCAAGCCTTCAACATTTTCTCATAATATAGGTTACATGCTAGTAAAATTCCTTACCAATTCTCCTGGAGAGCAGTGAAAGTTACCTTTCTTCATGCCCCCATACGAATACTTGTGGATCTCTCTAGACCTTCAATAGTGGTAAAGAGGACATGGAAAAATAGTCCGTAAGGGCCGCAGTGGTTGCCGGCTGCCCTTCAGGAAGCTGGGCGCAGAGGAAGCTTTCTGGATAGCCACAAAGACGTCCTGGTACAAGGCGTGTTGAATTGATGGGTTGCCACCCTGACGCTTATCATGGCTCCTCTGTACGCCTGCTTACCGATGTCATCAAGGAACTTGTGGTTTATCCCGGGGGGAGGGGGGGGGGGCATTGTTTGCAGCGTTGTGTCTGATTGAGAACAGACTCCAAGACAATGGAGTGGTGGGGGAGTTGTGTCTTCTCAAAACATGCTGCAGGTTGCACTAGGTCAGGGGTGGGCAATTCCGGTCCTGGAGGGCCGCAGACCAGTCATGTTTTCATGATGTCCCTAATGAATATTCATGGACCTATTTCCATACAATGGAAGGCAGTGGATGCAAATAGATCTCATGAATATTCATTAGGGACATCATGAAAACCTGACTGGTCTGCGGCCCTCCAGGATCGGAATTGCCCACCCCTGCACTAGGTAATTGGTGTCTGGAGGCAGGGCTCTGCCACAGCTTCGCCATGTTGTCAGGAAGATCGGGTGCTCCGGCAGAGAGGATAGAGTTTTGGGCACTTCCAAATTTGTACTTCGCTCCGCTGGTCTGCGTTATCACTAAGTCCTCTGGGGGGGGATGGGGCTGGGCAGGCGAGGACAGCCCCGGCATTGCCGGCAAGCCAACCACTTGTGGAGGTAAGAGCATCCTCGGTGTCCTGAGGCTCGATTATGGCTTCTCCACCGCTGGGAGCCTTCGATTGGTTGCGGGGAAGTGGGAGTCCAGGAGAGTGGCTGTGCGCTGCGGGGTAGGCAGGGGGGATCCACTGTGTGCTGCGGCACTGTTGTCGGTGAGTGTTGTACCCCAGTGCTGCATCAGGCCATAGAGGAGCCTGAGAATCCTGGAGGGACCATCTGGGAGGCCGGAGGGGTGTGGGGCTGCTGTTGGAATCCCCTTGCTGATCTGCTGCCTGAGGTGAGGGGAAGGTGACAGGTTGCTGTACTTGGAGGAGGCGCTGCTGCTGTGGATGCTGGGGCTGTGCCGGCTGCTCTGATGATGCTGCCAGGAGAGGGGACGAAGGAGTGCAGGTCCTGACGCCGCGGCAGACAGGCTCCAAAGGGCCGCAGCATTGGTCAGAGGTCTGCGGGGCGTGGCCAGACCAGAAGTGCTGTAGAGGAGGCCGGAAGAGATGCTGGGAAGCACTCAGCAGCATGGCCAGGTTCCCAAGTGGCTGTGGGCTCCGGATCAGAGTCGGGGAACGCCAAGGAAGCCACGGAAGGAGTCAGAGGCTTGCAGCTAGGGACGGAGGCCTCAGAAGGCATGTCTTGGGCCAGAGCTGGGGTTTCTTTGGGGCAGCTGGCAGCAGGAGTCTCTCTAGAAGCTGTAGGCAGAGTCTCTGGGAGGTCTGGAAGCAGGAGTCTCTCTGGAGGCTAGAGGCAGAGCAGTAGGGAGGGTTTGCCCAAGGAAGTCCTGGGGCACGTGGCCACAGTACTTTCTGGCCCTCGGGCATCTGGGCACAAGGTGCACAGTCCTCCAAGGAGTCCAAGCTGTTCATCTTCCTGGAGCATCTGAGGCACTTTTTTGCTGAGATGACAGTTCTTCTGCTTCAAAGCTTCTTGAATTGGTTTTGTTTTTCCTTAGAGTTAGAATCAGTCGGAGAGTGGAGAGGTCCATCTTGCAGGCAAAGCAGAAGACTGAAAAACTGGCTAGCTAGGGGCAGGCCAGGGGGTTGGGCCTGTGGCTCATGTTCAGGAGGCAAAGCCTTCTGAACTATGGAGAGTACTTCAGCCTATGTCGCCGTTGAATGACATCACCAAGTGTGGCTGACTCATCCTGCTTGTCCTAGGGGAAAACTATTTGACCTAGTAATACTTAATTTTGTCCACATATGCCTTATGCACTTAATAACCATGAAACGTTCTGCCAGTTTGTTTGGGGATGATATGGGGTTACCCCTTGTATTTGGTCTACAAATGCTTTCTTAAGGTGATAAGGAATGTGCATCCTGATTGCTTTGAGAGTGAAGGCTTTGTTGCAAATTATTGTTACTGCTATAGTATGTTGGGTAGTACAGTACCTGTAAGAGTCTTCATAACCTTATACATTCCATAATGAATGCTCTACTTGCATCCCTCACCATGTAACCCCCATCCCCCCAACGTGCACACAGACATTGCTGCCCTACCCCTAGTCCTGCTGACCTGCTCTAAGAGATTCATATGGGCAGGGGCGGCTCAAGGTAATCTGCTGCCTGAGGCGAGGGAGGAGATGATGCCCCCCCCCCCCCGTGTGTGTGGAGGGGGGGAGGGGCTTTCTCAAAACTTCAATCAGGGACTGAACCAAACCAAAAAGCTGATTAGATAATATGGAGGAAATGCAAGATGTTTGCACACCAAGGAACTAAAAGAATGAGCGAGAACCACACCACACTTTATAAACAACTACATTATAACTCATTTTTATTTTGTTATAAACTGTGTTATGGTTCTTGCTTTTTTTTTTAAATATATATTTTGCATCCACAAAACCTCCTCCCTCGACAGTTGGGTGCAGAGCAGAACTAGGACATTCACCCTCAAAACTCAATATCTTAAAAAAAAAATGTGGATTCTGGTCATCTCATTAACAAACATTCTCCAGTTCCAGGCATATTTGGAACTACTATAAAACCCTACAAAAGTCACCAAAGATCTACAAGGCCAAATCTACCATACCATTACCAGCATAAATGTCCAAAACAAGGTGCCTACCCAGAAAAAAAGCAGCACTATAAATACTGCAGCGGGCCCTAGAACATCTAACACCTATTTGAAAGGCTGAACAAGGCAAATTACTACAGTACAGATTCCTGCATACAGATTTCATATTAACAGAACACAGACTCTCACCAAGTACAGAATAAGCGATAACAACCTGAAGTAAAGATAAAATATTTAGACAAAAATTAAACCAAAACCCCAAGAAACTAGACTCTGCATGCAGTGCAACACCAGATAAGAGATGCAGTTCTCCATATTGTGTAAAATATAAAGATAGAGCAAACTCCAATCACTAAATTGAAAATAAAATTATTTTTCTACCTTTGTTGTCTGACGATTTTATTCTTTGGTCATGCTGGTTCTGATCTGAGGCTTCTGCTTTCCTGTCTTCTCTTAGCACTCTATCTGCCATTTCTTGTCTCTTCTTGTTTTCTTCACTTCCTGTCATCTGCTTATTTCCGGCAGAGAGAATAGAGTCTTGGGCGCTTCCAAATTTGTACTTCGCTCTGCCCCCTCCCTGCCAGCCTCCTCCCCATTACCCAGCCACCTACTAGTCCCATCCCCAGTTGTCAGCTCCCTTCCGGTCCCCTCTTCCCTTTCCTAGTGTCATCACCCTTCCAGTCCTCCTCAGTATCATCCTCAGGTATCAGCTCCCTTCCAGCCCCCACCTTCCGCCCCCCATGTCTGTTCCCTTCCAGCCCTCTTTCCCCCTCTGTCAGCTCCATTCCACTTCTTCTCCTTTCTCCCTCTGTCAGCTCGCTTCCAGCCCTCTCATTCTCCCTCTGTCAGCTCGCTTCCAGCCCTCTCATTCTCCCTCTGTCAGCTCTCTTCCAGCCCTCTCATTCTCCCTCTGTCAGCTCCCTTCCAGCCCTCTCTTTCCCCCCTCTGTTAGCTCCCTTCCAGCCCTCTCTTTCCACATCTGTCAGCTCACTTCCAGCCCTCTCTTTGCCCTTCTGTCAGCTCTGTTCCGCTCCCTCTCCTTCTCCATCAGCCCCCTTCCAACCTCTGTCAGCTCCCTTCCAGCCCTTTCTTTCCCACCATGTAGCTCTGTTCTGCTCCCTCCCCCCCCCCATGTAGCTCAGTTCTGCTCCTTTCCCTTCCTTAGTGGCTGCGATAGCGGTAATTTAAAATGAAAATGGTGCGGAGCCTTCTGGCCCTATGGAACTCCTGCTGCTGCATCCTGCCCCCAAAAGGAAGTGACGCTAGAGTAGGACGCAGCAGCAGGGGTTCCATAGTGCAGGAAGGCTCCGCATCAGTTTCCTTTTCATTTTAAATTACTGCTATCGCAGCCACTTGTCTGATTTTTTTTCTTTGTTTTATTTTTTAAAAATTGAAGGCAGAGTGAGGCAGCTGTTTTGGGGGGCATTTTTGCCACCCCCAAGTTTGCCGCCTGAGACCACCACCTCACTCTGCCTCATTTTAGAGCCGCCCATTTTCTTTGTTGTAATTTCTACTGTGCAACCATGTAGTTTACTACCAATTGCTACATGTACTGTAGACTATTTGAAGAGAAGCATGGTACTATCTGTTGTCAGAGAACAGTGGCATCTTCTGGTTAAACCGTAAAATTCATCTTTTGTTTTGTTTATGCAGGAGGTGGACATTATCTAAATGGCCACCTGTGCCCACTACCCTCATTTACTACTACAATTAATCATTTATATAGCACTGTACAGACACATATAAAAGACAGTCCCTGCTCATT
Source organism: Ichthyophis bannanicus (assembly GCA_033557465.1). Lineage (NCBI taxonomy): Eukaryota > Metazoa > Chordata > Amphibia > Gymnophiona > Ichthyophiidae > Ichthyophis > Ichthyophis bannanicus. The sequence goes on from CM066035.1 coordinate 334,331,837, forward strand.
AGAGCTTGCAATCTATCAAGACAGACAGTACAATAGATGAAAAAAAGGGCATAGTAGGGAAGGGTAATGAGACAGAAGGAGAACAAAGGATTAGGATCCAAAAGCGGCCTGAAAGAGGTGAGCCTTAACATGGCTCTGAAAAGGGTGAGGAACCTGACGTAAAGATACAGGTAGTTTGTTCCAGGCATAAGGAACAGCAAGGTGAAAGGATCAAAGTCTGGAATTGACTGTTGACGAGAAGGGCATAGAGAGAAGCCAGAGGAAGATTGGAGTTCATGAGGAGGGGTGTAGGGAGAGAGAAGAGAGGAAAGGTAGTGAGGATCAATACAATGAATGCACTTCAGGTCAGAAGAGAAGTTTGTAGTGGATACGGAAATGGAAGGGAATCCAATGAAGTGATTTGAGAAGAGAGGTTATATGAGTATATTGGAGCTGGTGGAAGATTAGCCGCCCAGCAGAGTTTTGAACAGATTAAAAGGGAGAAAGATGACTCAGACGGAGACCAGCAAAGTGGAGCCTGCAATAGTTGAGACGAGAAGTGACTAAAGAGTGGATAAGTGTTTTAATAGTGTGTTCAAAATGAAGGGGCAAATTTTGTTAATGTTGTAGAGAAAAAAAAATTGTTTTGCTATCTGTTGGATATGTGTGGAGAAGGAGAGGGAGGAGTCGAAGATGGCTCCAAGGTTGCAGGTTGGGGAAACAAGAAGCATTTGGGTGTTATCAACAGGGATAGAGAAGGGGGAAGGGGGTTTAGGGGAAAAAAAAAGAAGTTTGGTTTTGGCTGCAGGCTGTATTTCATATGCTCCCAGGGACAGGACCTAGCCACACCCCTTCCCCTGGTCTCTGTAGCTGACTGTTCTGGTGTTACCCATTTCCCTAGCTCAAGGGCCCGGTTTGTTTGCTAGGGTGTCAGTTTCTTTCTGTAGGGAGAAGGAGAATTCTGACCTATGGAGGGTTCCCTCGGGGCATTTTCTCCAAATGGGTTAATTTTGTGGATAAACAGAAATCTCAACTAACAAAATCTTATATCACAACCTATACACATTTCACAGGCAAAATGACCTCAGCAAAGCTTATATCCCACAGTTAGTGAAAAATCACCATAGGGAGCAGCATACGCTAACATCACTGGTCAAAATGCCACCATTCAACCACCTATAACTTTATATATACCAAACCTTAAAACACCCCCTAATTACTCTTGGGAAAAACACTTTAAACTGACTTCTAAAACTTCCACCATACAAACATATAACACATACAAACAGCGTCTCAAATTCACACTAGTCTGCCAAATTTGCATAACAAGGAGTTATACGGAATTCCACCAAAGCTGTAATCTCTCACCTAAAAGAAAGAAAAAGTAATTAGGAAAAAGCCAGGAATAACAGCACAGAAGTGCTCCATGTACTTCTTAACAGCAAGCTGGCACCGCAACGCCCCATCGCAAGCAAAGGTTCCAATGTTTACGAACAGGATCCTAAGGATCTCCAAAAATAAATGGTAGCGGGAAAAGAATTTCGCTAAAATTAAACAAATTTGCTTCATACCCTACAGAAGCTTAGTTTCGCCGAGATATGGCTTCTTCAGGGGTTTAATAATAAACCATCCTCTTCTTCTCAATCTTCTTTGGTGTGGAAGGACTGTGCAGCTTCGATCCGATCACTCTTTTAATGTAGAATTTTAGGTGTTGATTTTTGTGAACGGGAGTTTAATGGTGACGTTATGGGGGCGTTGATATGTTGATTAGCTGTGGGTTCTTGTTAAATAGTGCGTCACATGCCGTCTTGTTCAATGGCAGGAGAGCTAACTGATTGAGAAGAAGAGGATGATTTATTATTAAACCCCTGAAGAAGCCATATCTCGGCGAAACGGAAGCTTCTGTAGGGTGTGAAGCAAATTTGTTTAATTTTAGCGAAATTCTTTTCCCGCTACCATTTATTTTTGGAGATCCTTAGGATCCTGTTCGTAAACATTGGAACCTTTGCTTGCAATGGGGCGTTGCGGTGCCAGCTTGCTGTTAAGAAGTACATGGAGCACTTCTGTGCTGTTATTCCTGGCTTTTGCCTAATTACTTTTTCTTTCTTTTAGGTGAGAGATTCCAGCTTTGGTGGAATTCCGTATAACTCCTTGTTATGCAAATTTGGCAGACGTGTGAATTTGAGACGCTGTTTGTATGTGTTGTATGTTTGTATGGTGGAAGTTTTAGAAGTCAGTTTAAAGTATTTTTCCCAAGAGTAATTAGGGGGTGTTTTAAGGTTTGGTATATATAAAGTTATAGGTGGTTGAATGGTGGCATTTTGACCAGTGATGTTAGCGTATGCTGCTCCCAATGGTGATTTTTCACTAACTGTGGGATATAAGCTTTGCTGAGGTCATTTTGCCTGTGAAATGTGTATAGATTGTGATATAAGATTTTGTTAGTTGAGATTTCTGTTTTAAGAGCAGATATCATTTGATATTATTTTGACAGTAGTTTTGCTCTTACACAGCTTTTCTATTGGTATTAATTTTGTGGATACCATGACAGGTGTGAACCCTATGCTGGCATTGAAGTATCCCTTTATCTCCCCTGCCCCACTATGAATTCCTATACCTATAAAAATATTTTCAATAGAGTATGGGAACTGCATGAACTTGTAGTATACTGCAAAGCTTAAAAATCAAAATGGACTAATACTGTGTCTCACTTTGAAATGAGGTTTTTTATAAGGGTCACATAAAAAAAGAGGGCTTTATTTTATCTTTCTCTATGAATCTCTCTATGCAATGGGATAAAAACAAGAGTACATTAATTCTATCAGATGCATGTGGCGCCACTTGACAACTATTACTGATCATTTGTATAGTGCTACAAGGTGTATGTAGCGCTGTAACCCTATTACACTAGATTGATAACAGCACTGTGCACTGCAAGACAAAAATTTGCTGTGTGATTTTTCACTTAAAAGCAGTCTGTTATTGCTGTTCAGCTATTTGTCTCCCAGCTAGGATGTAGGCAGTGAATGTTTCTGTATCTGACTGCTGCTTTTGTGACTGGTTTCTGCTGCCTCCTAGCTGTGAAAATGTGAAGCTGGGTCTCAGGTGCGCACTATAAGGAAATAAAAGCCCAAAGACAGATCCCAGAGCTGCAGCCTTTGTCCACAACAGGGATGATTCAGAAGAAAATTTTGAGTTAGGTGCAATTTGGTTTAAATCTCTGGGCATGCTCTTCCAGCAATTGGACAAGCTTCTCGTCCTCTCTAGCAGCTGACCATGTCCTGGCCCATGGCAAATGCGTGGAGACAGCTTTTCGATCTAAAACGGAGAAATGAAAAGGAAATGAGCGATGGGAGGTTGTTTTTACACTGTTACATCATGCTGTTTACTGGGCTGTTCCCCTTCCCTCCTAGTGCCTTCTCCTTTGCTAAGAGATGCAGTGCACAGTTGCACTGAGCTGCAGGCGGAATCTCCCTCTGAGACAGATGTTTGTTACAGCTGGGTCGCAATCTGTTGAAGGGAGCTTTGAGGTCCCATTGAGGCCTGAAGGTCCCAGTCAGCCTAACCAGGTGAGAGGCTGAAATTGCAGAGGGGGTTTTTCATAAGAATGGAAGCATCTACACCTTTTCCAGAATCTTGTAGTATTAGTCAACAAGTATTAATTTAGTTTTTGTACATAGAAATAGGAATCTCAGGCTTGCTGAAACCTGCCAGTTATGTACGCTCTGAGCTAAATAAACAACTGACATGTTTTATTTTTGCCTTTACTAGTTTCTCTTCTGTCTCTCCTGGGACAGCTTGCTTGTATGATACAATTACCTTTACCAGTCAAGCAGCCCCAAGCATCATTTCTCTATTTCTACTACAAGTTTCGAAGGCAGGCTCCCTCCTATACACAACATCCCACGGTTCTGAAATTACATAACGGTCAGTCACGTAGAAGACAACCGTTTGGTTCTTAGTCCTAATAATGGCATTTCCAATAGGCCAGTGGGGTTCAAACATTATTTATAAATAATCAATTCACTCTAATGCTTTATTGTTCCAAGCATTTTCACTGCAAAATCACAAATTCTCTCTCCACTGTGACAAATTGTTGCATTTAGCACAAAACTTAACATAGGGTAAGTGAAAATGTCGTGTGCTGACGAGGGTGTGCCCAGCATGTTCTTGGCAGCTACCCTACAGAAATGTACCCTTACATGCGGTAGCAGCATTCACAGTTAATGACACCTCAATGGATGGCGTTAAGTGCACCAGTACTTTGGTAGCATAGACGTACATATCACACACTAACTGCAATGTGTTCTTGGTTCCCACACTCTGCCTTCCCTGCCCCGTCACGCGGTTACCGCAGGAATGAGCACTCAGTACCCTACTGCCATGGAAGCTAATGGCTACAATGCACTAAAATGCACTTTAACCACACATCGCACTTTAGTAAGAGGCCCTTAGTACGTAACAGCCAGGTGGCTTAAGCCTTCTCTTCTGACAGTAGGACACCTGCAGTTTTTGGCGAGTGCTAGTTACTGAAACTTTTCAGCTTCTACTACAGGCACTGGCACTCTGTAAAAAAATAATTCATACCGCACGCTGCACTTTTTCTTTCTTTATTAGGCTTTATTAACCACCTTTATGAAGAGATTCACCCGAGGAGGTTTAGAACAGACAATTTACAATAGCAAAATGACCATCATATCAGCATAATAGACAATTAAACTAGTTTGAGAAAACTTGGGAGGTAACAATATAATAGATACCAATATCATGCAATGTCAGTTATGAAAGTTAGTATTCTTGTGCCTCTCATTCAAAAGTTTAATATCACCAGTAGGGGGTAGTTCACATTTTTTGCCCAAAGTAGATTTTCAACTTGTTTTTTTTCCCAAATGCAATATTGGACAAAAACAGTTCTCAGAAATATTTCTTCTAGTACCATTAGCTGAAACATTCTATGATATTTAAATTGAGGGCCATAAGCTTCGACCAAAATGAATACTAGCTATAAGAGCAATAGGAATAGACATATTTCTTCAAATATCTAAAGGAGAATTCCTAATATACTAGACAGCATCAAAGAATAAACCTCTGCTCTGTTAAATAAATCTAACAGATTGCTTTTGGAGAGTTTGGGGTAGGGTGGTTAAAAGCAGGAGCTTGACACTGGCAAACAGGCAAAATCTCCCCTCTCCTTGGCTAGAGGTGGGTGCCTAAGTGCAGCCACAGGGGTCCCATATGGGCCCTTCCCCTGGCACCCCCTTCCCTCCTCAGAGCAGATCTTGCATATGACAGCAGCCATAGAAAATATGCTCAAAACAAAAGAAGGAAAGTAGGCAAAATTAACCCTGAGCAAAGACAAAAAAGCAAACAACATAACAAATGCAAAGTTAAATGTCCTCACAGCCTGTGTCAAGGGATTTGGGGGTTAACTTATGCCTTTTTCAGTAATACTATTTAGGTACAGTAGGTACTTTCCTATCTCAAGAAGGATTACAATCTGTTTGTATCTGAGGTCATGGTGACTTGCCAAAAATCACAAGGAAGGGCAGGGGATTTAAACCCTGAATGCCCTGATTCTCAGCCTAGTGCTCTAACCATTAGGCTACTTCTTCACTCCAAGTCCTCTGCTGATGCAAAAAATAAAATCTTCCTTTTGACCTATCCATTTTCCTGGATCCTACGTGCCTTATCCCAGACAAAAATGAGCAAAGTGTAACATCCTTGTATAGTTCCTGGTGCTGAAACTAAGGGAGGAGTGGCCTAGTGGTTGGGGCAAGGTACCACAGGCCGGAAGGTCGGTGGTTCAAATCCTACTAGAGGACAGCAACCTTGGGCCGGAAGGACTGGGGTTTCTAGTCCCACTGGTGCTCCTTGTGGTCTTTGGCAAGCCACTTAACCCTCCATTGCCCATGTTCCCTGTAAGTATTAGTGTATGTGTCTCATATCCCCTCGTGTTAAATGTATCCCCCAATTGTGTTGTGACCACTTTGATTGAAGGATAAGGTGGTATACAAAAGTGTCTAAATAAAATAAATAAAAATGTTTACTAAACTGTCTTAATGTCCCGGCACTAGCTCCAGCGATAATGTGAAGAATGCCATATAAGGAGTGGGCGTTCCAGTCCTAAGGTAGCAAGAATCGGTATCGCGCGATAGTGAGCGCCGTGGCACGTTAACGCGCGTTAACCCTAAGTTAATGCTTGCGCAGTGTCAGAAGGAATAAAGATGTAGCCCACTGGTTACGGCAATGACTGCGGAGGCAGAGGTCATGGGTTTGATTCTGCAGTGGGGTTATGTAAGAAGGCTGTCTGAGGCATTACTCTTTAATTTAAACCAGTGCCGTCTGAGGCATTTCCTTTTTTAATTTAAATCAGTGCTGCCAGCAAAAACACCCTCACAGTGCCGTAACCTAAGGTGCCGCATAAGGCGCCCTATAAGGCACTCCAGAGGGCACATTATAAAGTGCACTGTCTGCCAAGGCACCTTATAATGTGCCCTATAGGGCGCCTTATAGGGCGCTTTATAGGGTGCCTTATAAGGCACCTTAAGATTACAGCATTGTGAGGGTGTTATTGCTGGCAGCACTAATTTAAATTAAAAAAGGAAATACCTCAGACAGCCTTCTTACATAACCCCACTGCAGAATCAAACCCATGACCTCGGCCTCCACAGTCAGTGAAGTATCCAGTGGGCTACATCTCTATAGCTATTAACAAACCCCTGGCTGGCTACAGAAAGACTGCAAACACACTGTGTCTGCTGTGGTTACCAGGATAGGGTAAACCCACCCATACCCATGATGCACTGCATATGCAGATCAGCAGTCTACAGATGATCACAAGATGGGGTATGCACCCCCACAGTACCTCGGCCTGGTAGGGGGAACTGACCGTGTGTGTTACTGGCACAGAGTAGCTACAGACCGTCACATTGTGCGGGTACTGTGCTCACCCTGAGGGCGAGGTGGGGCGCCCAGCACCAGGTCCGCAGCACCTGGCTTAGCTGAGCTAGGCTATGCTGCAGGTCGCCATCAGTGCCAGTGTGTGATAGGTAGTCCTTGCAGACACACCTGTGTCCATCCGTATTTCCCAGTCACGTTTAGCCCTTGTGGACTATGATGCACCCAGAATAGTGCATATCCTGTGTGGGTGCCATGGTCACATGATTTAAGTGAAGGGGAGGGGGTGTTTGGACCCATAGGTGGATTATGTAGCACCACCCAACCTGCCCTCTGGGGCTCAGGGTGGGGGGACAGGATCTCCTACCAACAGATCCACATTCTACATCCCTGCAATGGTGGTAGTAGAGGGGACCATCAACCCCAGACCTGCTGGGGAACAGGCACCCTACAGGGCAGTCAATGCAGATCTGTACGCATCCATAAGGCAATGTCAGACAGACAGTAGGCCTGCAAATGCTCAGCTGCTCCCCCACCACTATCTGACATTCTCCAGCAGCGAGCACAGTGGGTCTCTAGCTGCTGTACCCTGCAAGGTGTTCCAGCCATACACATACTAACTACAGACAGTCTGCTAGCTAGTCCATAGTGCATGTTCCTGGAGGAGATGTGTGCACCTAAAATTGGGATGTGAGCACACACACCAAGCAGGTAAGTCAGTGATTGGGCCCCAGAAAAGAGAACCCCTAAATATTACTTGAGAGAAATACTATATAGCACTATGGGGGAACCTAGCCATGCTGTGGTCACTGCTCAGTCAGGGTGAGAATGACCTCCCAGCAGGACATGCTGTGGCCACCCTGTCCATGCAGGCTGTGGCCACCCTGTCCATGCAGGTGGTGGCCAGGCACTACAATGTCCCAGCCATTGCCCTATGCAGATGCATCCTACCCAGGCCACCCTGTCCGGGCCATACCCACAGTACCTTGCTCCTCATTATGCACATTGGCAGGCTAACACTGGAAAAAGTGCAAGCAGTGTGGGCTGAGTAAGGTGTAGGCAGCCACAACACACTGGATAGACAGACACACACTCCCACACCTATGCCAGCATTGTGCAAATATAGAGGCTTTTGGCAGCCCTGCCCACCACACCAGTCCTGGGCACAGTGCAGGCATGGCTATGGTACGCAATACTGTTGGGGTCACTCCCCGGGGTGGTAAACACTGTCAGAAACCAAAACTGAAACACACTCCACAGATATCAGAAAGGTTGCTATGATGCAGCTCTATCAGCAAATTGTGCTTAACTTAGGAATTGATATCTGCCATTAATCATAGCAACCTTTTGATATATGTGTAACGTATTCCCAAGTTTAGGGCGGCATTGCTAAGGTATGCAAGTGCTAGTATTGGGAGATGCTGCTGCACGCAGGGCCCAACAGCCTGACTCTCCATGAGGCTTTGGATAGTGGAGCCTGTGGGTGTGGGTGTTTATGCTCCTGTTGGCCGCTGCTCTAGGGCAGAGGTTCCCAACTCCGGTCCTGGTGGGCCAAACACTGTTCAGGTTTTCATGCTGTCCCTAATGAATATGCATGAGATACATTTGCATACAAATGCAGCACAGGCATATTTATTAGGGACAGCATGAAACCTGAATGGCCCTCCAGGCCTGCAGTTGGGAAACTCTGCTCTAGGGATTGCACATGTTTATAGTGTCTGTGCTCTGTAGGGTAAAATATAGGCGTTTCAGGCATGTTTATTTTATCTGCAATAAAGGTTCCGTCTTTATTACCACGGTTTAGTACTGGGTAAAATATGGGAACAGAGTTGGCAGGAGCCACAGCTGGGACTTGAACTTGTGACCTTCTGCTCCTGAACACGCTGGCTGTGTGTACTGCACCACACTGTTGCCACAGGGACAGTTCATTCCCTGGGGATACCATGACTGTTCGTCAGACAGACCCTCGCTGTTGCAGTGCACGGCACCCACCTAAACGGGGCTAGGCCATGGTCTGCTGTGGGCAGATGCCACTGCCCCCTCCGCCACCAGCACCCCTCCGCCACCATGCTGCCATGTCATTATGCCGGTGGTGCTGGTGGTGCGCAATCCCAGGCCATCCAGTATGCCGGTAGGCAGCTGCCTATGGTGTGGGTTCTCGGGTAGGGGTGCCTACATGGACATGTGCGCTCCCCCCCCCCTGCCAATGTTATGTGCCCTTGGGGGTACCTGCTGGGTAATATCCCCTGTGAAACTGTGGGACACACACTCGTGCCCATGTTGGACCCTCATCAGTTGCTGTCTTGCTGCTTTACAGTTTCAGCACTCCTATGTGCCACCTAGGCATCTGCTTATCCCACACTGTGCCCCAGCTGGACAACAGCATGTGCCGCCTGCAGCCCCCTGTATCCCATTTACAGCATCAGTACAGTTGCCCTTTCCTACGTGCCCACTCTGCTGTTGCACATGTGCACGCCATTACAAACCTGCCCAATCTAAACGACAGAAACCCTGATCAGCGCTATTTCAATGTGGGATCATTCACTTTGTAGGGGGACAGAGCATAGACCCTTCAAAACATATCTTAATTTATACGCTTTGTCAGTAGTGTTGCTTTATGTTTATCATTAATATCACTATTGGCCAGCTTGGTTATTGGGATTTTAGATGTGGTTCTCGTCCTTTTATATGTTTATTTGCCTTTTTGGTCCCTGCACATGTATCACAACTATCACTTTTCTGGGTTTCCCTGCCTTTGCTGCACATTGCCAACTGAAATGGTTTCTCTCTCCTGCAAATGTGCCTCTAGCGCGAGGTTTTCACTGGCGCTAATTTTCATACCCTGATTTCACGGCATTAGTGTGCATGGAGCCTCTCCCTGCCCACTCTCCGCCCATTGACCCCTTCTCTCCACCCTCTGGGAAGCCTTACTCCACCCTTCAGGCCCGGATTTCACAGCTTTAGTGTGCCTTAACGCCGTCCCTACATTATCGCGTGATAATATCACCACTGCGACGTTAAGATGGTTTAGTAAACATACCCCTAAATGAGTCCCCTCATTCACACTTCCATTCATGACGGAGGAGTGGCCTAGTGGTAGAGGGCAAGTTACCTCAGGATGGAGGGTCAGGGGTTCAAATCCTGCTAGAGGACAACAACCCTGGGCCAGAAGGACTGGGGTTTCTAGTTCCACAGGTGCTCCTTGTGGCCTTGGGCAAGCCACTTAACCCTCCATTGCTTTAGGCATAAAAACAGATAGTGAGCCTTTCAGGGACAAGAGAAATATATACAGTACCTGAATGTACACTGCTTTGACTTCTAGAAAAGCAGTATAAGCCTAGTTAATTAAATCAAATTCATCATGTTACAGTAATAGCATTTAGCCTGGGCTAGGCCCCTGTAGATCCTGAGACCTCAAGAAAGTGTACCCTTTTCCTCCCCCCCCCCCCCCCATTGAATATGAGAATCTAAGGTGAGGGTACCATTTTCTAACATTTTCAATTGTGATAATTCCATTCCCTTTTCAATGGAGAACAAAAATTAGTAGAAACAGTTCTGAATGTCAATAAAAAGGGTCATACCCTAAAAATGCAGTGTCTTACATTTACAACAGTCCCCTTTTGCACACATGGCCCAAGTGTGGGTTATGATCTGGATAATGTCCCAGATGCAGAAGAGTGGGTACAGGTAGGGGAGACTATTTAAAAAATATATCCATTGCTACTTCTAGTAAAGAAATGTCTTATAAACCGCACTTCTGTGCCTCATTCACTCCCACTTGTCTACAACTTCCTAACAATGGAATCCAGGACAATTGTAAGAAAACCATGGAACTAATCGGGTAGAGGGGACTAGAAAGAGCAAATTTGCTTTTTTTTGAACAGAATATGATTGTTTGTGAAACTATCTTGGGCCATGGCATAAATTTACAATGATAGAGAGCACTGTGGTATTTATGTGCATAAATGACTAGAGTTTGAGATGATATTAAAGGAGATGGTGCCCTTCCCCAAGGGTAGGGCGAAAGGTATAAGGGTTCTAAAGGCATTCTAGGGAGGAGTTATCAACCAGAGAAGCTGGTGGGAAGCAGCTGAGCAGGCTGTGCTCTCTAGGAGTCCAGGGAAGAGACAAGCAGTGGCTTTTTCTTCCCGTTAAGAGTGGGTTGGTCTCCTCATACCAGTTGGAGTGAGTGCAGGAGTCATCTTTGGAGCAGTGCCTAAGAGGCTGAATATTCCCAGGTCTCAGTGACAAGAACTTAGTTTGTGTTATATTCGCCAACAAGATATTTGCTGTGATCTTTTAGCAGAATGAGAGAGGAGGACTTTTATAGTTATACTAGAAGACAAGGGAGGAAAAGCCTCACTAGAAACACTAAGGGGTATGTTTACTAAACAGCGGTAGCGGCTTCCGTGCGATAATGGGGCCACGGCTCCAATATCGCATGGAAGCCGATACTGTTGTTTAGTAAACATACCCCTAAGAGTTGCATGGATTTGGCCTGTAAAATATGGCGTTGTCTGTACTTTTTCCACTTTTTGTAGCAGTTTTGTCAATTTCTACTTCATTAAAGTTTTTTTGCAGTTTGGAACCAAGGCTCTCAGAGTATGAGCTATTCTTTGTGTGAAAATCCTAAATGAGCAGTCCCCTAAGGACCTCACAGTGTTATGCTGTTCCCCATTCCAGAACCTGTGTTTCAGACACTGCAGTCAATTCTGTCCTTTTACTCTACACCTTCTGAAGGTGGACCCCTTGTCTTTTCAGGGAGTGTCCTACAAAAAGGGAGCTTTACAGTGCTAGAAGTAAAACCCCAACTTGAACTAAAAGATCAGTTTTAAATTGTTTTCTATGATCATAAATCCCACTACATTATGACAGTCTTGCCATACATTAACAGCTGTTAAAATTGTACGAGTCGGGTTCTGGACTTATCACCTAAAATTATCTAAAACCAATGGCCTGGCAAAGGCTAAGAAAATAGCAGTCAGAGAGCAGATGCCTTAGTTTAAGTCTTCAAATATTTGAAGGCTGTGTTACCTTTTCGAGTACCTATGGAGACCACCTGGGACCCCAGTCTTCTCCTGGAGGACAGCTCTCCTTTAATGTCTTTACTGTGGATAATTAGCCAAGCGTGTAAGTGGCTTATTACACTGTTGTCTAATTTTTATGAGACGAACATCTCTTGTTCATTCAGTTTCTTACTTTCTTTTTTCTAAACATGACATACTAAGTGCAGATGGTATGGTTCTCACCAAGAAAGTATGGCTTTAATCAGTTTATTATTCTGTGTTATTCAATTATTCTTTTATAAAATTATGCTGGCAAAATGTATACACTATATCTTAAGGTATGTCCTGGCTCACTGTTGGTGCTATGTACACACCATGTTGCTACAACTACTTGCTAATGTTAACTGTATCTCTTCACAAATCCATAAACTGCCCAATAATGGTAGCATAAAGGAAGCAGAAAATGTAATATGCCTAACATCAGGGTGTGTATGTGTGGTGATGGAATACTGGAGTATATTGTTGAAATGGATTACAGGATCATAGATGAACCACCCCCCTCTCCCCTCCAATGATGGTTGTTTGAGAGTGTGTTGAGTAACCTGGGATAAAGGTCACTTTATTCTCCTAAAGAGGTAACTACTGAAGAGGTCAGATGAGGGGCAACATTAAGAGAGCAGCTTGCTGTAACAGTCACTGTGCTAGCAGAGCTGGAAAGTATACATGCAAATTAGTGACTTTGCTGAAGGAGTCAAGGTAATATTTGCTCACATTTATATCTATTATTATTTACCTTTTAAATCTATAGGGAATAGAGTAGGGGAATAAAGTGAATATACTAAACAGAGGGTAGAGAGGCAAATACTAGGGCTGATGGAAACTGCTCACCATAATGGTATCCGGCAAACCAGTGCTGGCACCAGTAGCCCTGTGAAAAAAAGGAAAGAGAAAGAGGAGAGATGAAAGTTTGGGATTTAGAGGCTGTTAAGCTTCTTTATGTAAAAAAGCTTCCCCTCCTGAAGATGACACTGGAAAGCTCCTGGGAGCCTAGACAGGCTTGGAAGGAAGATGCCAGCAGAGAGCCTCCTACAGACCCAGTTGGGGGCAGGAGTGAAGATGGAGGTAGACAGTCTCCTCCCAACCCAGGCATTGGAGGTGGCAGGGAAGAGACTCCAGAAAGCCTAATCCATGCTTGTGAGTCCAGCAGCAGATCAGTTCATTAGGGAGCTGTAGCGGCAGATCAGCTCACTGGGGAGCTGCAATGGTAGAGAGCCCATTCTGGACTAGGAGCCACAAGACCCAGGGGTTTCCAGTTGTAGAGCAGCTCATTGGGGAGTTGTAGTGGCAGATCAACTCAAGGGAGTCCATTCCAGACTAGGAGCCACAAGACCCAGATGGGTCTAGGGGCAGAGCAGTTCATTGGGAAGCTGCAGTGGCAGAGAGTCCATTTGGACCCAGGGCAATCCAGCAGCAGATCAGCTCACTGGAGAGCTGCAACAGTTCCTGAATGGACAGAGGTGCAAAACCCTCTTCTGAATGAAGGAATGCTGAGAGGAGGAGGAGGAGTCACGGCTATAGCCTCAGTATTGGACAGGATTACAAACCGTCTCTCTTCACAAGCAACCACTGGTCCAGGGCTTCAGCAGTGTGTGAGACTTGGGGCTGGTGGGCAAAGGAAAAAGAAGAGGAGTTAGGAGACAGGTTAATGAGGTTAAATCTTTAATCTTTAAAGGTTTACTTAAGCCACTGTGTATAAGATTATAGGTGGCTATTTGAAGTGCATTGAAAAATACTTTGGCGAACTCTGTATTATAATTTTGCACTTTTAACCTTGGTTATTTTAATAGGTGGAAATGCTTCAATGACTACAGTATATTGAATGCCCTGTTATCCTATGCTGCTATTTAACCCTACTTGTTTGAATCATTTATCCTACTTCTGGTTGTTACATTGCTATTATTATCAACACGATTCTTGGTATTTATACTTGTAAATAAACTGTTATTACTATTTAAGTCAGACTTGTTCACAGCAGTGTTTTTGAGAGGTTTTCCTGGGGTGAAAAGAGGTAAATCCTTTACCCACTAACACCCTGCTTCCCCAGGTGGAAGCACTAGGTGCCAAAATGACAAGGACCAACTGAGCCCGCCATCGAGGGGCCTCCAGTCAGGCTGGCCCCAGACTCAGAAGCACTACCAAGGAGGTGCTACATATAACTTTGGAGGCACTGCTGGGATTTTATACATTAAGGGGTATGTTTACTAAACTGCAGTAACGTTACAGACTGCGCGTTATGTAACGTTAATGCTCGTTAGGTAACGTTAACGCACGTTAACGTTACTTAATGATCGTTAACGTCCCTGGCCACGGTAAACACCACAGAGGGTGGAGAGAGGGCAGGGGGAAGGGGTCAATGGGCGGGGAGAGGCTCCCTGCACACTAACACACTGAATTTAAGGGCTGAATCCTACCGCGAATGAAAACCTGCCATTAGATGCACATTTGCAGGAGAGAGAAACCATTTCAGTGTCAGCAATGTACAGCATAGACAGGGAGCCCAAGAAACGTGATAGTAGTGCTCCATGTCCAGCACCAGCATAGTGCCCAAGTACGAAAGGCCACTATGGCGATGGTGCAAGTGGGGCATAGGGGGCTGCAGGCGGGACATGTATCAGGGGCACAGGGTGGACTAGGCGGGTGCCTAGGTGGAACATAGAAACTGGAAATCATCATGACAGCAGCTGACAAAGTCCAAACACAATCCACCTACATCTACCTGGTCCACCCGAGCTAACAGTTGCCAGGGCACTGACCTGACATCCCCCCAGCCAACCCTCCCCCAAGTGGAAGGAACAGACTATTGGTAGGCGGTGATGGGGGGGGGGATGTGAGGATGCTCATGTATGCCCCATGCCCCAGACCCCGCTCCCTAGGTGACCACCTACCCACACAGTGGATGGCCTGGCACCGACAGCATATGGCCATGTCAGCATGGCAGGAGGGGGTGTGCCCATGCTGGAGGGGGCAGTGGCACCTGCCTGCAGTGGACCTAGGCCATGCCCTGTACCACTACGTGGTGTGCAGTGCAACATAAAAGGTCTGGCTGAGGAAAAGTACAGGTAGCCCCAGGGACCACCATGCATCTGTAGCAACAGTGTGGTGCAGTACACCCAGCCAGTGTGTTCAGAAGCAGAGGGTCACAGGTTCAAGCCTCAGCTGTGGTTCCTGCAGAGCATGTCCCTATGTTTTACCCTACAATGCAGATACAACAGCAACATGTGCAAAGCCCAAAGCAGCGGCAAACAGGGGTACAAACACCCACTCACACAGGCTCCATAATCCAAAGATGCACGGAGAGTCAGGCTGTTGGCCCCAGCATTGAGCTGCAGTTATCACCAGGGCACTACTACTACCTCCTGCACAGTTTAGCAATGTCAGCACTGTGATCAGGACCAGTGTGGCGGGCAGGGTTAACAACCACCCTTATCTTTGCACAATGCTGCAATAGGAGTGTGTGTGTGTATGTCTATCCATTGGTTTGTGGCTGCACACACCTCACCGGGCCCACAATGTCCTACTGTTACCAGCATTAGCCTGAATATGTGCATAATGAGGAGCAAGGTGTTGTGGGTATGGCCCAGACAGGGCGGATTGGCCAGGATGCATCTTCACAGGGTGTGGGGCAATGGCTGGGACACTGTAGTGCCCAACCACCACCTGCATGGACAGGGTGGCTACAGCATGGCATGCTGGGAGGGCATTCACTCTGACCGAGCAGTGACCATGGCATGTCTAGGTTCCCACATAGCGCTCTATATTATCTGCCTCCAGTGATCCTGTTGTGTTCTCAGTGCTGGGGCCCCAATCACTGAAATGCCTGCTTGGTACACATAGTTCCTCTGTGAGCATGCACTATGGACTGGCTAGTAGACTGTCTGCAGTTAGACTGTGCATGGTTGGAACACCTATATGGTGCAGTCTGACTGTGCTGTCTGCTGGTGACTGGCTGACAGTGGTGTGAGGCAGTTGGAGTTTTCCAGAGCTAACCCCATCATTGCTGCTGGTCTGCCACTGCCCCAGCCACAGGTATGGCTCTGGCCCACCAACCCTGGAGGGCTGTCGCATACCAGCAGGATGGAGGTTGCTTCACAGGGGCTGGGGCAAAAAGGGTGATGTGAGCCCTTTGGGGTATGTAGTGTATACCACTTTGACCTATCAAGGCACTGCTACACAAACCTCATGCAAGTCTGGAAACCCCTCTGCCCTGATAACAGGTTCCCATGTCAGCCAGACCCTAACACGGGGTACACACTAATCTGGGTGGTGTCTGGTCCCAGAGGGCCACATGTGACTGCAGGATACAGATGGACACCAAATTACCTTCAGCTGCACTGCAAGGAACACCTGTCACACACTGGCAGTGACGGGAATGTACAGCAGGGCCTATCTCTAGCACCACATGTACTGCGGACCTAGTGCTGGACACCCATCCTATCCCTTAGGGAGAACACAGAACCTGCACAATGGCATGGTCTGTAGCTACTCTGTGCCAGTATCACGCACTGTCAGTTCATCTTTCCAAGCTGAGGTACCGGAGAGGTGCAGACCCCATTTGCTGATCAGCTGTAGACAGCTATTCAGCATGTGCATTGCATCATGGGTATTGGTGGGGTTACCCTATCCTGGAACTCAGAGCAGACAGTTTGTGCGGTGACCTGCAGTCCTTCTGTACCCAGCCATTGCTGTGACATACACCATGGAGGTATAGCCTACTGGTTAATACAATGCCATTCTTGGCAGTGTTCTTGGGTTCAATTTCTCATTGTTCTTTCCTCTCATGCCTGTCCTACTCAAATAGTGTGCATGCCTGTAACAGTCATATTTTTGCAGATTTGTGCTGCCAGTCCATAATATCCTCTCAACAATTGCCAACATTCCCTCGGTCCTTCTATCTGCGTCTGTCAGCTGTGTAGAGTCCTGTCTGCCTGTGCAGGCTGTCACCCCATGTCCTGCACTGCTACCCTTTCCTGCATTGCGCCTCTTCATGCTTGCCTCGCCTGTGCCTGATCTGCATGGCACCACCACTCCTCTGTCCACCCATCATTGTAACTATCCTGCCACCTCTGCCTCCACTGGGGTACACATATTCCCATCGTCTGCCACCAACTGTCTTTCCAGTACTTTACATTGCCAACACCCTGTGCTGTGGTACAGTTACCCTCACCATGTTTGTCATCAGTACTGGCAGCCACATGGGATGCCTGCAGATATGGCAGGTCCAGCGGCTCCCAGCTCTCCCTCCTTCACTCAATTGTTCATTGCCTTTCCTGAGTGCTCTATCTAGTGTTAGGGCTACATCTGTCTCTGTTCCTCACAGGTCATGCATGTCATCCTGCAGCACCTTGTAGCCCTTAGGACACAGTAACCTAGGGCACCATAACCTTGTTAGGCCACCATAACCTATGGTTCCGTAACCCAGGGTGCCCTCTAAAGTGCCCTGTCCAGGGGTGCCTAATACGGTGCTTAGCCTAAGGAGCCCTACTGTATAGGGCACTTTACAAAGCGCCTTATGAGGCACCTTACAAGGCACCTTATAGGGCACCTTACTTATATGGCACCTTACAAGGCACCTTACACGGCGCCTTCTAACGCCTGGTAGCGCGTGTTAGTTTGTAACTTGCGTTAGCTGATACGGCTTGCTGTAACGATGCACCACCCACGCCTTTATATGGACATCTGTATCTTTACCGCGGAACCTAACGCAAATGACATTACCGCAGTTTAGTAAGCATACCCCTAAGTTTTGTACTGTGAACAAGACTGGCAAATTGTACAAAGGGATACCAGAGATATAGTGATGTTGAAGAACTGGTGTAGAGGTGAGGGGATTGAATGCAACAGGGCACTCTCACTCTTCGCATCCACAATTTGGAACTCACTACCCCCAGCTCTATGAGGATGCCCATACTTGGTAGAATTCTGGAAAAAACTGAAGACATGCCTATTTCAAGAACACTTCAAATCTGGCATAACTCCCAATCCCTGATCAGACCTGGAACCAGAATCTCCTATAACCTAACCTCCAACAGCAGGACCTAAGTCTGCTAACGATAACGGTAAATAGCTCCTTGTATATAACCTGATAGCAACCCTGTATCTCATTAATGATAATGGAAATTCCACCTTTGTATATAATTACACCAGTCATAACCCACCATCTACAATCTTTAAGTTACGTTACTAACCTGTTCTTGAGTTAAAGTTCCATGCCCTGTTAAATCTTGTTACATGTAAACCGCTTTGAATAGTAGGAAGGCGGTATAGAAATAAGCTTAAATAAATAAATAAAATTGTTCACATGCTTTGATGCTTAATGGTGTACCTGAAGATGTGGAATCTGGTGATATTGAACAAAGGTTGGAGGAAATTGAGGTGCTAGGCTGGATGAAGGTCTGAGTGAAAATTTATGATGATGTCCATGAGAACATGAAGATTCTCTATACTTGTGTAAGGAAAGTAGATTCTGCAGAGCTACCCCAGATTGTGTTGGTAGAGGGAACTACTGTACCTCTAGTTATTATTGAGATGGGGGATACACTGCCCCAAACCACTGTCAGCTGGCAGGATAAATTGCTAGGCTGGTTAAAGAGCGAAGGGAAAACTTTGCAGAATATTGCAGACTTATTACCCCAGGGAGGATCTGTAGTCTACTCTCCAGAGGCTCTGGTTGACATCATGGGCTGCCTAATAGAAAAATGTTTGCAGTCTCATTATGACACTAGACCAGGGGTCGGGAACCTGTGGCTCTCGAGCCAGATGTGGCTCTATTGATGGCTGCATCTGGCTCGCAGAAAAATCTTTAACTAAAAAAAATGTTTCTTTATACTCTTGATCTACATATTCATTGCATATCAAAATTCCTTTCTACAAATGAGTTAAAGTCTACTGCAGCTGAGCAGCAGAAGTGTTAAGGGAGATAAACTGCACTGACCTAAATGGCAGAAATATTGCAACCATGCGTTCGTTGTGCTGCCGCGCAAGGCACTTATTAAAGAGAAATAACTCTTGCCTTACCTCCAAATTCAAATCAGGCTGCAAGAGTAGCCACCCCTACACTCCTTCATGTGCCGA
This sequence comes from Ichthyophis bannanicus, assembly GCA_033557465.1. Classification (NCBI taxonomy): domain Eukaryota; kingdom Metazoa; phylum Chordata; class Amphibia; order Gymnophiona; family Ichthyophiidae; genus Ichthyophis; species Ichthyophis bannanicus. The sequence goes on from CM066035.1 coordinate 334,350,850, forward strand.
AAAAAAGCGCGAAATAGAAAGCCGGTTTGCAGTGATTTCTGTGACTTGTCGTGAGATCAGAAACTTAACTTTTATTTTAATCGCGTTGTCAGCTAACTAACTTTAGAAACCCTTTTGACAAGATGGCTAAAAGAAAGAGAGACAATGAGTATCATACTTTTCAGCAGGAATGGACAGAGGAATTTGCTTTTGTGGAGAGAACGGGTTCTGCAGTGTGTCTAATATGCAACGATAAAATTGCATCTATGAAACGATCAAATGTTAAGCGACACTTCGAGACACGCCATTCTGCATTTGCATCAAAATATCCTGCGGGAGACAGCAGGAAAAAAGCATGTCGAGAACTGCTCTCAAGAGTGCAAGCTAGTCAGCAGCAACTCCGTGTTTGGACCCAACAAAGTGACTGGAATTCAGCTAGCTTTGCTGGCGCTTTAGCTATTGTGAGAAACGGAAAGCCATTCACAGATGGGGAGTATACCAAAGCATTCATGCTTGATGTTGCCAATGAACTTTTTGATGACTTTTCGGATAAAGACAAAATAATTAAACGGATAAAAGACATGCCTCTGTCTGCAAGAACTGTTCACGATCGTAGCATCATGATGTCAAATCAAATTGAGGCAATGCAAGTGAAGGACATACATGCGGCACTGTTTTTTTCTCTTGCCTTGGATGAGTCAACAGACGTCAGTAATTTATCACAGTTCAGCGTGATTGCAAGGTATGTTGTCGGTGACACACTAGATGAGGAAAGTCTTGCTGTTTTGCCTATGAAAGGCACAACAAGAGGGCAGGATTTATTCGAGTCCTTCATTGAGTTCGCTAAAGCAAAAAATTTACCGATGGATAAACTTGTTTCTGTGTGTACTGATGGTGCTCCATGCATGGTGGGGAAAAACAGAGGATTCGTCGCTCTTCTTTGTGAGCATGAAAACAGACGCATTATAAGCTTTCATTGCATTCTACATCAGGAGGCGCTTTGTGCTCAGATGTGTGACGAGCAGCTTGGTGAGGTGACGCCTGCATGAAGCTCAACCTCACCACGTATGAACCAGACTACAAAGCCATCAGCAAAGCCATGCAGCACCAGAAGTCGCATTAAGGGTAAGAAATACTCATCATTTATTAGCAACAGCATAACAATGTTATGTTATTCAGAGACATTTTGTACTTTGTGTTGAAATTACACTGTACACAAAATGCATACATTTGTGTTTTCATGGTATTGAACATAATATAGGCCTATGGCTCTCACAGATTTACTTCTAAAAATATGTGGTGTTCATGGCTCTCTCAGAGAAAAAGATTCCCGACCCCTGCACTAGACCTTACAAGAGGCTGAGAGTCTTCTCAGAGATTGAGCCCACCCCCTTGGAGAGGAAGATTTTGATCATTGAATGGTTTGATCTATCCAGATGGCACAAGAATGGCAATGTACTGAGGGACAGAAAAAGAAAAGGGTGGTGGAATGCTTGCAGGCCCCTGCACTTGATGTGGTAATGTTATTGACCTATCTAAACCTGATGCTACTGTCAAAGATTGTTTGGCAATTTTGGAGGGTGTGTATGGTAGCACAGAAGATAAAGAGGATTGTTTTGTCCACTTCAAGACTACTATGCAGAAGTAGAGATGCGATCAAAAAGTATAGAGACTTGTTGTGAAGCTATATAACAATACGTCACACCACGTCTGCTTTTAAGCATGCGGTGACCTGGTTATGTGCTCTGCATGAGCAGAGTGTAGTGTGGCTGCAGCACACCTATATGTGTTTTTAATCGCATGATGTTTGGTATTGTGTAAAAGGAGTTCATCAAATTTACGATGAGTGAAAAAATTGAACATCCAATTTGTATTTAATTCTGCCAGAAACTTGGAGCTTTGAGCAAAGAGACTTTTGACAAATTATAGCAAGTGTATGGCAATGAATGCATGAGTCATGCTTGAGTTTATCATTGATACAAACATTTCCAAGAGGGTTGCCAAAGTGTTGACAGTGATGAACATTCTGGAAGGTCATCCACAAGCAGGAATGAAATTGCTCAAATTGTTGATTGGCTGTCAGGGAGCTTGCTGAGGATATGGACATGGACATCAGTTTTGGGTCGGTACAGTCCATTCTTAGTGTTGATTTGGGGATGAGATGTGTGTCTGCAAAGTTTGTGCCAAAGCTCCTGTGCCCTGACCAAAAAGAAGATAGACAGCAGCCAGGGAGGTTTTGTAATGCATTGAAAATGACTCAGAATTCTCCAGTGACTTGTTCCTGACAAAATCCAAGGGCCTTTACTCAGTCCTCATCCTTCTGGACCTCTCTGCTGCTTCTGACACTGTTGACCAAAACTTTCTCCTTGATATACTATCCTCGCTTGGTTTTAAGGACTCTGTAGTATCCTGGTTCTCCTCTTATCTCTCCCATCGCTCTTTCAGTGTTTGTTCTGGTGGATCCTCTTCTGTTGCTTGTGTACCCCAAGGATCTGTCTTGGGTCCACTCCCTCTATACCCAGTCCCTTGATGCACTCATCTCTTCCCATGGCTTTTAGTACCATCTTTATGCTGATGACTCCCAGATCTACCTCTCTACACCTGAAATCTCTGCCAATCCAAACCTGGATCTCTGTCTGCCTTTCTGACATTGCTGCTTGGATGCCTCACCACCGCTTGAAATTGAATATGGCCAAAACTGAGCTTCTTATTTTTCCTCCTAAAACCTCCTCTCCTCTCCTCTCCTCTCCTCTTCCTCCTTTCTCAGTCTCTATGGATAACTTTCTATCCCTCCCTGTTTCCTTGGCTCGAAACCATGGGGTTGTCTTTGACTCCTTTCTATCCATCTGTTAGCTAAGACCTGCCATTTCTTTCTCTATATCAACATCAACAAAATCCGCCCATTCCTTTCTGAACACACTACTAAGGCACTTATCCATTCCTTAATCACCTCCCATCTTGACTATTGTAACCTACTACTTGCTGGTCTCCCGCTGAATCGTCTCTCTCCCCTTCAATCTGTTCAGTGCTCTGCTGCACAGCTAATCTTCCGCCAGCCTCGTCATGCTCACATTACCCCTCTTCTCATGTCACTTCATTGGCTTCCTATCTGTTTTCGCATCCAGTCCTGCTGACCTATAAGTGCATTCACTCTGCAGCTCCTCTCTACCTTTCCTCTCTTATACCTCCCTACATCCCTTCCCGGAAACTCCACTTTTCTGGCAAATTACTTCTATCTGTGCCCTTATCTTCTATTGATAACTCCAGACTTTGCTCCTTTCACCTTGCTGCTCCTTATATAACAAAGTATCTGAGTCTATAAGTCAGGCACCTTCTCTGGCCCTTTTCAAATCCAGGCTGAAAACTCACCTCTTCACTGCCACTTTCAGATCTTGACTCACCTGATATCCTTTGTTTCCTTATCATTCTCCCTAGATGTATCCCTGTCTACATCTACTGTGTTGTCTGTCTTGACTAGATTGTAAGCTCTGATGAGCAGGGATGGTCTCTTACATGTCTCTGCAGCTCTGTGTACGTCTTGTAGCACTATACAAATGCTCAGTAGTAATAGTAATCAAAAAGATTATTACTGGTGATGAATCATGGGTTTATGGTTATGACCCAGAAACTAAGGCTCAAGCCTCAAAAATGGAAGACTCCAAGCTCTCCTAGTCCCAAGGAAGCCCATCAGGAGATGAGCAATGTCAAGGTCATGCTCACAGTTTTCTTTGATTACCAGGGTATTGTTAATCATAAGTATGCTTCAAAAGGCCAAACCATCATTAAGGAGTACTATGTCCAAGTTCTGACTCTTGAGAGATGCAGTTTGTCGTAAGAGGCCAGAGTTACACAGGAATGGTAAATGGTTGCTTCATCACGATAACACCTTAGTTCATGCATAACATCTTGTCCAGCAGTTCTTGACCAAAGACCAAATCAAGCAAGTCCACCAGCCTCTGTGCTCACCTGACCTTGCACCCTGTGATTTTTTTTCTTGTTTCCAAAACTGAAATTACCACTGAAGGGCAGGAGATTCGATGACTTGGAGACCATTAAGCAAAATTTGACAAAGCAGCTTCACAGCATAACGAAAGAGGCATTTCAAAATCGTTTCCAACAGTGGCAGGAATGCTGGAGGAAGTGTGTTTTATCAGAAGGGGACTACTTTGAAGGAGACTGAGTGCAATAACTGTCAGTATTATACTACTTGTGTTACTGAACAAGTCTTGATACTTTTTGATCGTGCCTCATATGTGGCCCGACTTGAGCATGTTCTCCTTAGAGCTGTGTGGAAAGGTGTTATCTTTGCTCAGGAAATGGGCAGGGTTTGAATTCAGCAAATTCTTAAAGGAGCCCAGTATTCAGATTTCATTATAATTAAAGCTGGTTACTAGACATGAGAAGGGATCCCCCACCCTTTACTGTATTAATGAGGAAGGAGGACCAGGACTCAATCAGGGACTCTTTGGGTCATTCTAGCAGAGTAGAGCCAACCTACAGCCAGGAAGAGAGGATCACACCTGACCTTAAGACTCCTCCAGAATGGTCAAAACCCCCTAGCTTACTTGCTCCTCCCCAAGAACAGAAAGGAGAGGGAGAGTCCTATGAACCAATGCAGAGTAGTGAGAGTAAAAAGCTAAAATAGCTGAATTAGAATCCAAGTTGACTGCTTTACAAAGTAGGAATGTTGCCAAAAAGGGAACAGACTCCCCACTGAGGGAGTGGGTTGATCAACCACAGCCCAGTTATCCCAGAAATAGGCTAACAGTGTCCAAAGGGCCAAATAAGCAATTTGATACTGGTCACAGATGTGGAAAATTGGGACACCACCATAGAGAATTCAGGACCTCATATAATGCATAGGGAGGGATGCAGGACTCCCCAAGGTCAAGAAATTGTCAGGAACACCCTGGAGCAGTGTATATTGGTCAGACTGAGGTTAAATATGTGGGACATATCTCCAAAACTGAAATGGCCACGGATCCTGAAAAGATCGCTGCTCTCACCACTTGGCCTCGTCCAGCTCATCTCAAAGAGCTGCATTCTTTTCTAGGATTCGGTGGATATTTAGGTGATTTGTAAGGAATTACTCAAAGATTGTATGTCCCTTGCTTGCTCTGATTCAGGGTTACCCTCCCACCAGTCAGAAGCACAAGCAGATGATAAAGGGCAAATGATAAAAGAAAATATTATAAAGTGTCAGAGTCTTTTGGCAGCAGATGGACTCCAGGATGTGAAACTTCCTTCAGAGAAATTATACGTTGTCTGTGTAATACTCCTGTGTTAGCCTTTGCTGACACAGGACAAACTTATGAGTTGCGTACTGCTGCTAGTCTGAATGGGTTGGGAACAGTTTTATATTAATTGCACCCAGAAGGGCTGAGGCCTATAGCGTATGCAAGCTGCAGCCTGAACAAGACAGAGAAATTATTTGGCTCACAAACTTGAATTTTTAGCCCTTAAGTGGGTGGTGGTGGACAAGTTCAGAAACTATTTGTATGGAGTGGAATTCAAGGATAAAATAGACAATAATCCACTGATTTATGTGTTAACCACTGCTAAGCTGGATGTGAATGGTCCCTGGTGGCTAGCTGCATTCTCTCTGTATAAAATGTCAGACAAACGGAAATGCTGACACTTTCTCCCGGCCTCACTTCTGGAGTGATAACACAGAAGGGGACTGGTGTAAGGTATCAGAGACTGGACTGACAGCCATATGCAATGGGGAAGGGCATGAAATTGAGAGGGACTTTGAAAATATACACCGGGCTGTAGACATATTGGGAGTTCCCCCTGAAGGTATCCTCGCAGCCTACTGTAATGCTGTGACTTTGGCCTCGACTAATATGCTCAGATTGACATTGCAGGATTTTCAACAGGCCCAGATGGCTGACCCATTGATCGAGGACATACTCTGAGCCAAAGAGAATAATTTGGAACCTCAGGCCATCTGGTCAGGACACCTTACTAATGCTCAGAGGGTAGAATCGGTTGTTTGTAAGATACAGGTACTGTATAGACAGAGAAAAGATTCTTACTCAGGTCACCCAGAGCAAATATGCTTACCTGAGAATTTCACACAATGGTGTTAGTCTCTTCACAATGATATGGCACATATGGGAACAGAAAGGGTATTACATTTGGTAAAAGGCAGATTTTATTGGCCAAGGCAAGCTCAAGACGTAGCAAGGTACTGTAAGCCGTGCACCACCTGCTTAAAAAGGAGACGCTGCCACAGAGAGCAGCAGGACTGGTGACTATCACTAGCCAAGGGCCTATGGATCTGGTCTGTATAGACATTTTGACACTAGAAATGGACCTCCAGTGAAGGAGAATATTTTGGTGATAACAGACCATTTTACAAGGTTCGTTCAGGAGTATCCTACCTGAGATCAAAAAGCAGAGAGCAAAGATTTTATGGGAAAAATTCTTTGTGAACTATGGATTCCCAGCACACATAAACACTGACCAGGGGAGGGATTTTGAGAGCAGACTCATTGAGGAAATGCTACAGGGGGCTGGTATCAGAAAATCATACACGTCTCCCTATCACTTTCAGGGAGATCCACAGCCTGAGAGGCTTAACAGGACATTATTGAACATGTTGGGTACTTTGAAACCAGTGCAAAAGAGAAACTGGAGTCTGCATGTAAGCTACCTGGTAATGATGCCACGGGGTTTTCACCCTATTTTCTGATGTTTGGGCGAGAAGCTCGATTACCCATTGATTTGTGTTTTGGGGACATAGCTATGTCAGAAAGCTGAAAGAGAAATGGGGGGTGGGCATTCTGGTTGGCTGCAGATTCTGCTTACAGAGGAACAAATTCAGATATGACCAGAGGGGTAAGACAGAATGAACTAATGGAAGGAGACAGAGTTCTGTTGGAAAACACAAAATTGCTAACAGGTGGTGATCTACTGCTTATGTGTTACAGGAAAAACTGAGGAATTTACCTGTTTATAGAATACAACCAGAATGCGGCGGCCAATGAAAACTGTACATAAAAATCACGTTACTTAAAGGGTAATTGGTATTCCCTCCAGAAGAGACTCGGGTGACCCCTATACCCCCTCAACCTAAACCACGCAGAAAGATACCAGTCAGATCCACAAGTCCACCATCTCCAGACACTGAAAGCTGTACCGAAAGAGAAAAGGTTGAAGCCCCAGATGTCACACAGAGAAACTACCAAAATATGGCTTACAATGAAGGCTCTGATGAAGACTTTAGTAGGAATGTGAGGTACAATTGGAGGACATAGAATGGAAACCACACACTTACATCACAGGGACAGGACAGAGGTTCTATAGCTAGAAAGCCCCAGAGAGAAGCTCAGGAGTGGGAAATGCCAGAAATTCCCCAGGGCACAGAAGATAGAGAGAGTGCTGACAGGGAAGCAGAATTAGTGCCCCAGGAGTCAGATGAGACCAACACCGATTCTAGCGCATCCCTTTCACCTAGAGAATCCAGAAGAACAGGGAAACCTGCTTTAAAACTGACTTATGATACCTTGAGTAATCCAATACAAATACCATTGAGGGTGGCCCATAAGCAATTGGCTGCTTATTTCACACACGGGATTAAGAAATGCTTTGAGACCCTAGTAAAAAGAAGGAAGTTGAAGTAAATAAAGACCATACTGTCTTCTTGTGGGCAACAAGCAGAGCCGGCCTGTCTACTAGGCGAGTTAGGTGGCCCCCCTAGGGCGGCAGCATGGGTGGGTGATGGCGGCACACATGACCGGCAATGCCAAACACCCCCCCAACTGCCATCAATTTCATTTGGAGGGGGGTGGGGAGGCAGGCAGCAGCAGCAGTATTTCCAAAAGCAGTGGCAAAAATCTGCCACTTTTGGAAATGCTGCCTCTGCCCACCTCCCCTTCCTGAGATGGAATCAGCGGCAGCTGAGGGGTGGTGGTGGCGGCTGAGGGGAAGTGGTGTCAGCTGGGGGGGGGGGGGGGGCGCAGCGAGGCCAGGGTTTCTGCCTTGGGTTGCAGAAATCCTTGGGCCAGTTCTGTCAACAAGAAATTTAGGAGGAGGAGAGTGACCCCCCCCCCCAAGAGGTGGGTGTTTGAGAGTGTGTTGAGTAACCTGGAATAAAGGTAAATGGTCACTTTATTCTGCTAAAGAGGTAATTACTAAAGAGGTCTGATGATGGGCAATATTAAGGGAGCAGCCTGCTGTAATGGTCCCTGTGCTAGCAGAGCTGGAAAGTAAACATTTGGAGGAGATTTGCTAATTAATGACTGTGCTGAAGGAGTCAGGGTAATATTTGCTCATATTTATATTTATTATTAAGATTTACCTTTTAAATCTATAGGGAATAGTGTAAGGACAGTCCTGGAGGATAGCAAACCAGTCAGGTTTTCAGGATGCCTCTAATGAATATGCATGAGATTTGTATGCACTGCCCCATTCTATTCAAATTTATCTCATGCATATTCATTAGGGTCATCCTGGAAAACCTGACTGGTTTGTGGCCCTCCAGGACCGGAATTGGAGACCGCTGGTGTAGGGGAATAAAGTGCATACACTATACAGAGATTGGATAGGCAAATACTGGGACTGGTGGAAACTGCTCACCATAAGGGTAATGGTATCCAGTAAACTGGTACTGGCACCAGCAGCCCTGTGTAAAAAAGGAAAGAGAAAAAGGTTGGGATTTAGGGGTATGTTTACTAAACTGCGGTAATCGTGAATACCGCGCGTAATGTATGACTAACGACCGTTCGCACGTCCCAATGCGTGTTCCAATGTGCGAACGACCGTTAACTGTACACTACGCGCGTAACCCGCATTTAATGATCGTAAACCCCCGTGGCGCGTTAAAACAGTGCGGAAGGTGGAGAGTGGGCAGAGAGAAGGGGTCAATGGGCGGAGAGTGGGCGGGGATAGGCTCCCCCAACACCAACACGCTGATTATGTGAGCAGAATCCCAACGCAAATGAAAACCTGCCGTTAAAGGCATACTAAAGGGAAGAGAAACCATTTTCGTCAGCAATGTACAACAAAAACGGGGAAACCTACAAAAACGTGAGCATTGTGATACATGTGCACAGAACAAAATAGCAAACAGAAATGTAAAAAGAACATAACAAAAGCCAAAAGAAAGTATAAACCAGCTGTGCAGCAGAGATATCAGTAGGCAACCGTAAAAACAAAGTCCTGGGAAGCTACAAAAAACCAAATATGATTTTTGCAAGGGTCTATGGAGCGTACAGCCGTCCACAAATCATTCCTCAGTCAGCCCTGCCCTGAGTCCCCCTGGGACTGTCTGCTATGGTTGCCCCCTACTATCACCATTGGTCAGTTTGGTGAGGGTCCATCCCCGTATCCCGAGGTCAAGTGTGGGGTCTATGTGCACGTGTATCGCAATACAAGGTAAATGAGCTGACAGTAAACATGTGCAGAGCAGGGTGTCCGACTCACTCTGCCAGGTCTCCCATCTCCAGGGACCTCACTGTTCCTGTGGCTACAGTGTGGTGAAGCGGACACAGCCAGTACCTGCAAGACCAGAGGGTCACGGGTTCAAACCCCAGCTGGAGCACCCACCAACCCTGTTCCCACATTTTACCCACCACACAACAGAGATAGTAAAGACACCCCCTTATCCCTGAGAACCTGGGACAAACACCTATATTTTACCCGCCCACCCCCCCTAACCATGGGCAGTTCCCACAGCCAAGTCCCACAAATGCAGTCCCGGAGTGCGACACCTTAGCAGCTCATAGGCATATACCAAGAGAACGACATGTCAGCCTGTTGGTGGAAGGGTACAGGTGGTGGAGGGGCCAGTGGCTGTTAGCCACAGCAGACAGTTGCCCAGCCATGTGCAGGCTGTCATGCCCACCGCAACACACAGGCCCTGTCGGATGTACAGTCATGGACTCCCTAGGGAATGCAGCCTATCTGTGGCAACACAGTGGTGCAGTGCACACACACACAGTGTGTGCAAGAATAGAAGGTCACAGGTTCAAAGCCCAGCTGGGGCTACTGCCAATCCAGGACCCATATTTTGCCACAAATAAACCGTGATAGTAAGGACTAATCATTAATGCCGATAATATACGCATGGTTAATACGCCAATATTTAACCGCACTGAGCACAGACACCATAAACTGGTGCATAACCCAGAGCATAGTCCCCAAAATGCAGTCCTGGAGGGCCACACAACGGTCAGGTTCACAGATGCCCTAACTTATGCATAATGAGGAGCAAGGTACCATGGGTATAGCCCAGACAGTGTGGCCTGGCCAGGCTGCATCTGCACAGCGCATAGGGCAGTGACTGACATAGCAGTGCCTGGCCACCATCTACACAGACAGGGCGGCCGCTGTATGTCCTGCAGGGAGATCAATCTCACCCTGACTGTGCAGTGACCATGGCATGGCTAGGCATCCCCATAGTACCTCTGTTATGTGATATATATGTGTCCCTGTGTGGGGGCCAGTCACTGACTGAACTGTGTTGTGTGTCTGCTGTCATCCCAGGTCTGGGTGCATGCATGTCCAACTGGATGATGCAGTAATGGACCAACTAGCAGACTGTCTGCAGCTGGTATGTGTCTTGATGGAATGCATAGCAGGGTGCAGTGGCTGAAGGGCTACTGTATTAAAATATCAGATAGTGTCTGGGTGCAGCCTAGCATAGACAGGCCTCCCAGTTGTCTGCCCCTGTGCCATGGATATGTAGAGCGCTGCAGTGACTGCACTGTAGGGTGTGATATCCACAGCCTAACTGAGTTTGATGGTCACCCCTACTGCCCTCATTGCAGGGAAGCGGAATGTGGATCTGCTGATGGGAGACCCGGTCCACCACCATTAATCCCCCTAGGGGTCCATAGGGACTACACCTGACTGAGACAGGCAAATATATCCAAGGTGTTTGGGTAGAGTCCACCTATCTCACACATTATCACTGTTGTGGATCCCCAGCATGGCCTATGTTTGCCATGGATGGTTTGGTGGACCTGGTGCTGGGCGCCTCACTGCACCCTCAGGGTGAGCACAGTAACCGCACAATGTGATGTTGTGTAGCTACTGTGTGTCTGTAAAATACACGGTCAGTACCCCCTACCAGGCCGAGGTGCTGTGGGGGTGCACATGGTCAGTTCCCCCCACTAGGCAGAGGCACTGTAGGTTTGCAATTCACATCTCGTGTCAATCATTGGACAGCTGATTTGCATGTGTAGTGCATCATGGTTGTGAGTGCTCCAATAGAAATCTGTGAACCACAGCAGATGGACTGTGCGTTGAACTGACGTCGCTCTGTAGCCAGCTAGGCATCTAGAAGGAGCTATGGAGGCATGCCCCACTGGCAAATGCACGGACTGTGCAGTCATAACCTATGGGTATGAGGCCACTGTGGTGAGATATGGCAGGACTGCCAGGTGCATCTGCATGTGGAGTAGCGGTGTCTGTAACCAAATAATAGCAGAGGTAAAATACAGACTGCAAGCCTTCGTTTGTCAGCAAAGAGCAGGAGAGGACAGATAGAACGGGTGCAAGAGCACGCATGAGAAGGCTACAACTAATGATAAACATATCAAAATAGACAGATAAACAGAAGCTCTACATTAGTGCGGATGCCACCTCCATAGTATGCCAATCAGGGACACTCACAGTGCCCTGGTCCCCCCCCCCCAAGCCATCTAAACAAAAGGGACACTACAATGTCAGAGACATCTCTTCAGCAAGGTCAGCCCCTGACAAAGCAATGTGAAATATCCACAATGTGAGATTTCAGAGGCAGAAGGTACCAGAACACATGCTGCTGACCCTGCAATAAATAGGAGTAGGCCAAAGATGTTGGGGATGTAAAACCCAGCTCATGCCCACAGGCTAGGAGAAGCCGTAGGCCATCACATGTATAGATGGTAGTGTTAATGTGAGTTGCAGTACAACATGAGGATCTGCAATCAAACATGCCAATGCACATTCCAACGCACGATACAACGCCCCTCTGCTGACAGCAACGCACATAGGTACGCGCCGTGTCAAGGCCCCAAAACGATTTCCAATGCACGTGGACACGCCCCGATGAACGCACGTGGTTACGCCTACATGAACACATGTGGTTACGCCTACATGAACGCATGTGGTTACGCCCTTATAAACGCACGTGGCTGCGCAGCTGAAAAACACTCAGAGCAGATGGCAGCCATGTCACGGAGGCCTGCATTCTCTCAAGCAGACCTGTTCCTGCTGACAGAGCTTTTCTGTCTCCGCCAGCCACGCCTCTTCCCTGGCTCCTCCAGGAGGCAGAACCTCACAAGGGTGAGGAGGGCCTGGGCCCACCTCACCAACAGATACAACAGGAGCTCTGACTACCCACGTGAGGTAAGTGTCTGGGGACAGGCACCCCAAATGAGGATGTGATGAAGAACAGCCTGTAACCAAAGCACCATTAGAATCTACACCGCTGGAGAATGTCTGGTATTACCGTGGGCTGCCTGTAGCTATTTAAGAACACACCCAATAGCAGAACCCACAAGCACACAGGGGGTACGTGCACCCATGGCAGAGATGAGCAAATGACCCAATCGGTATGCTATGGGGCGCAGTTGCATCCTCAGTGATGTGGTCAATCAACAGAAAACCACTGTGCCAAAACGAGGGCAAAGATACACACAGGGGTCTGTCAGATGCCCCTGTCAGCTAGCACAAAGCACAAGAACATCCCAGGATGCTGCAGGCCCCTAAAGGGTGTCCATCCCCTGTCCCTGTGCTATGGATACAGGCCTTGTAAGTGCTCACAAGGACCAGGCCAGAGCCCAAGGATGCTGGGGATCCCATATGAGGAGCCCATCCCCTGTCCCTGTGCTATGGATACAGGCCTTGTAAGTGCTCACAAGGACCAGGCCAGAGCCCAAGGATGCTGGGGATCCCATATGAGGAGCCCATCCCCTGTCCCTGTGCTATGGATACAGGCCTTGTTAGTGCTCACAAGGACCAGGCCAGAGCCCAAGGATGCTGGGGATCCCATATGAGGAGCCCATCCCCTGTCCCTGTGCTATGGATACAGGCCTTGTTAGTGCTCACAAGGACCAGGCCAGAGCCCAAGGATGCTGGGGATCCCATATGAGGAGCCCATCCCCTGTCCCTGTGCTATGGATACAGGCCTTGTTAGTGCTCACAAGGACCAGGCCAGAGCCCAAGGATGCTGAAGATCCCATATGAGGAGCCCATCCCCTGTCCCTGTGCTATGGATACAGGCCTTGTTAGTGCTCACAAGGACCAGGCCAGAGCCCAAGGATGCTGGGGATCCCATATGAGGAGCCCATCCCCTGTCCCTGTGCTATGTTAGCTGGGCCTGGTTGTGACTGCGGTAGCAACACACATCCCCAGGATGCAGTAGGCCTCATCTCAGAGCCCTACCCCTCATCCTGGTGGTGTGGGGGATGCCCCAGACAGTCAATACAGGAGGCAAACCGGATCCCCAGGATGCAGTAGGCCTCACCTCAGAGCCCTACCCCTCATCCTGGTGGTGTGGGGGATGCCCCAGACAGTCAATACAGGAGGAAAACTGGATCCCCAGGATGCAGTAGGCCTCACCTCAGAGCCCTACCCCTCATCCTGGTGGTGTGGGGGATGCCCCAGACAGTCAATACAGGAGGCAAACCGGATCCCCAGGATGCAGTAGGCCTCACCTCAGAGCCCTACCCCTCATCCTGGTGGTGTGGGGGATGCCCCAGACAGTCAATACAGGAGGCAAACTGGATCCCCAGGATGCAGTAGGCCTCACCTCAGAGCCCTACCCCTCATCCTGGTGGTGTGGGGGATGCCCCAGACAGTCAATACAGGAGGCAAACCGGATCCCCAGGATGCAGTAGGCCTCACCTCAGAGCCCTACCCCTCATCCTGGTGGTGTGGGGGATGCCCCAGACAGTCAATACAGGAGGCAAACCGGATCCCCAGGATGCAGTAGGCCTCACCTCAGAGCCCTACCCCTCATCCTTGTGGGCCTGGAAGAGCCCAGTGTTGTGACTGATTGGGTCATACCTTAGTGTACACAGATAAATGTATATGTGTATGTGTATCGGCAGAGGCCACCAAAGGGTGACAGACCACTAATGTCAAAATGTGTTCCCACCCTAATAGGTTGAGGATCTCCGCAAGAAGGCACGGGAGCTAAGGGCACATTATCCACATTTTGTGCGGCGAGTGCAGAGGGAGCGGCTGGCCCAACAGGACGGTGAGTGCTGCAACATGGCCCTGTTGGCCAGTGGCTGACATGAAGACTGGTTGTAAGTCACTGCGTTAACACATGTGTGAACATGGGATTGACACGTGTCCCCCTCTCCCACAGTGGATGCACACGGTGCGGAGGAACAGGTGGCTCAGGATGACAGGGACGGTGATCTGCAAGAAGCAGAAGAGATGGATGCGATGCCTGGCCCTGAGGAGATGCTGTTGGAGCGCCACACACCACCTCAGGGGACTGACGACTCCCCGGAAGCAGAGGCGGGGGAGGAGGAAGTGGGGCAGGGTGGGGGGCCGGCTGAGGTGGACCTGGAGCTGCCCCGTGCGGATACGGGGGGGGGAGGAGGAGGGGGATGGGGGAGGGCAGATGTGCTGGGGGGGCAGGGGGAGGAGGGGCAGGTGCAGGTGGCTCGGGCGGGCAGGGGCCCTGCAGAGGGTGACCAGCACAACGTGGCGCAGGTGGGGGATGGCTTGGGGGGGGGTGGGCGGGCATGTGTGCTGGGTGCACAGCCACATGGGCTGTCACAGGGCTACGGGGGCACCAGTGACCTGCACCATGGTGATGGTGGCACACACACCGTGGACGTGGGCACGGCACACATAGCCGAGGACATGCGCACCGTGGATGCAGCCACACAGACACGGGGAGACCTGTGTCTGTGTGGCTGCATGTGCGGGCTGCGCGTGGCCGCAGCTGTGCGTGCACATGCACACGCTCAGAGGCAGAACGCCCTTATCATGGGTCAGGTCCTGGCGACCCTGACCATGGTGGCTGACCGGCTACGCTTGCTGGAGGAGCGTGTAGCAGGGGGTGCGCCGGAACTGCCACCATGTGACAGGGGTCCCCGGGGTGTGTAGCGCATGGATACGCAGTGCACACCTGCCCTGTGACAGCCCATGCCATGGCCTTCCCCACAGACGGAGGGCAGTAGGTCCGCCTGATTGGGATTGTTGCATGTTGGCCAATGAAAAGCCACACCGCCAATTTGTAATGTAAATAAAGTTTGACATTATTACCTGTTAACTGTGCTGTCCAGATATCCCTCTGTGCTATGGGTGAGTGTTGTGTGAGAGACACATGAGGACACACACATGTGTGTCAGTGTAAGATACAAAGGGTGCATGCAGGGTACTCCACACGTGTCATGCGTCTAGCAATACTACGCCCATTACATGGGCTGGTGCCACACATGTAGCACTGCACTGACATGTAACTGTGCCCTGGGGTCAGCAGTGGTGGCACCTGCAAGGCTATGTGCAGCATCTGTGATGGGTGCAGACCATGGTGGTGGATGGCATGGACACAGCAGGTGGGCTACTGGACACTGTCCACGTAAAACCATTTGCTAACCCGCTGTATCGTAACAGAGATCTCAGGCCTCACTAAGCACCATACTCCACAAATCAAAAGTTAACCATGAGGATATTACACAAACACATTGCACAGGACCACAAAGCCTGAACCACTGGGGACAGACAAGAAGTGGCAATGCCACAGTGGAATCATTCCAAAAGAACACCTCCGCTCAGCTCCACGTGCAGAACATAGAGCATCAGCAAGCAGGTAAGCACTGGTTCAAAACAGGTAGACAAACATTAAAGTGGGGATCACCACAGCCTGACCTGGGATGTACAACACTGTACAAATGGAACTATACAGTAATGTGCACCTGTAAGAAACAAAGCGCTGACGTTAGTGATGCACATTTCCCAGAGCTTACCTATTCCTGATAGGACATGCAGTACAAAGGGATATGTGTCTAACTTTGTGCACTTTCCTCAGCTGTAAGTGATCCCGCCATTTCCACCTGGTCCCTCCGTGTCCCCAGATAACCCTCCATCGTCTGCTGTCCATCTGTCCTCCCTTCCCTATTGTAGTTTCTTTCCGCTCTGTCCCTACATCTGCTTTAATATCCTAATCCATCTCTTATTCTCTTTCCGCATCCCTAGTTCATCCATTCATCTCTTACCCCCCCCATCCCCAATCCCCAGGTACTCACCCAATACCTGGCCAATTGGGGATGTTTCCCCCCTCCCACACAACATGTTTACCACCTCTACACCTTACCCTTCCATCCCCATCCCATTCTGATCCTCCCCCAACATCAGCTCCCTCCCAGTTCCAGCCTCACACAACATTCATTCCCTTCTAGTCCCTGCAGCAGCACATATCCATTCCTGGCCACCCATCAGTCCAGTTCCAGTCCAAACCCCATCAACCCATCTCCAGTCAGCCCCCCATAGCCCATTGCCAGTCCTACCCCCCTCATCAGCCCGGAGCCCATTACCAGTCCAACCCCCCGCCCCCAGCACCTACAGCCCATCTAATGACATGCCGCCCCCCCCCTAGCCTCTGCCCGGATGTTCCCCACCCCCTGTACACAGGGATAGGATGCTGCAAACAGCTGTTGGCTGCAAATGCTGGGTAATGTGTGCCTGCCGGTGTGCCCCCTAAGAGCAAGTGGGGCATCCCATGCTGGGAACGCCATCTGGCATAATAGCTCACATTGGGCACCCCCCAGGGTCATGCACATGTTGGCTTTGCGTAACACTGTCCCCCCAAACAACACAGGAGACATGACATGTGCGTCATCCACATCTTATGTGTTTATTTCCCACGGCCCCTGCCCCTGCCACGCCTTGTGTGGCCCCTCCCACCCTGTGCTGATGGTGGCTGTGCTGCCGCCATTGCTGCCGCTCCCTCCACTGCAGTTGGTGGAGTGGGTGGTGGTGGTGGTGGTGGCGTCACCCCCATGTGCGCTGCGATGCGCTGCAGGCTCTCGGCAATGCTCTCCGCAGCTACCACAAGCCTAGGGACCCCCATCATGGCCCTGGACACCATACGATTGTGCCTGCATTGCGCATACCTCTGCCGCCGCTGTTCCCGCAGACACGCACGCAGTAGATGCTGTATAACTGTGGAGACAGCAGGCAGTGCATTGGTGTCGTGAAACCTATCTCCAACCTTTGCGGCCACATTGTCAACAGAACACAGTGTGGGACTCACCCTCTGCATCCCTGTGTGCCTCAGCAGTGTGCACCTGCATCTGCAGGATCACATCTTCCACCACAGAGAGCGCCGCTGCACTGGTTTGCTGCCCTGCCTCTGCATAGACGTTCCCGGTGGCACCACCGGTGTGCGTGTCCCCTCCACGGGCTGGCTGAGGGACGGTCGCACTGTCCCCACAGGGGCGGGTTGGGGGAGCTCCTGCTTCCATGTGGGTCTCCACCGGTACTGTGTCCATGTGGGTGGACGCCAAAGGCTGGCTGTCCCCATGTGCCTCCTCAACTGCATCAATGGCAGCTATATCACCTGTGGGAGACAAAACCATATAGGTCATATGCGTGAGGGCTGCCTGTCTGCACCCATCCCACTCCCCTGAGATCACATGTGTGTGGGTGAGCCACATGGGTCCTGTTGTGGGCCCCTCCCCGCCACCCCCCTCACCTATTCCCCATTGCAGGAGGGGGGCCTTCTCCCTGCGACGTCAGGTGTCCGCCCCACCAGTGCATGCTACGAGGCCCCCCATGCAGCCCTGTCAAACCTATCAGCCCTGCCTACACAGATCATGTTCAACACAGGTGCATAGTGCTGTCCTGTCGTCGATGTCAACACCTGTGTGGCCATGCTGCCCCTGCCAGCACTATAATCTCCCCACTGCTACACATTGACAGCCCCTGCTGGTACGGTGGAACCCTTCGCCTTGACACAGCACGCATCCACTGTGCCATCCACTTCTTGACCCCCATAGACATCCCTCCCCCAATGTGTCCTGGCCCATAGGCTGGTTGTATGCCTGTGCTGCCCCCTGGGCATCATATTGCACTATGATGCCTCCTACACCCCTGTCCACCCTGTGTCACCCACACACATGTGCACTTGCAGGCTCACAATGGTACAGATCACTAAGACACTTACCTGCACCTTGGTGCGCTGTGTCCAACTCTGGGGGAAGGCCATGTATGTACATTGGACCTAGGCGCTCGGCCAAGCGCCGCTCCAGTGGACTCAGGTTGGCCACCTGTGCTTGGCCTCCTCCGGTGCCTTGGGCCCCTCTCCGCTCTCTCCCCAGCTCATTCCTGATGTGTCATTTAATGTCACAATACCGTTTGCAGAGGCTTTCCACGTCCCTGTGTGGGCCATTAGTGGTTGCAACATCCGCTTGTACCTCCGCCCATGCTCTAGCACGTGTTGCACCAGTTGTTGTGGAGCTCAATTGGCCAAACAAAAGTTTGTAGCGCTCCAGAATGGCGTTGAGGAGTAGGTCATTCTCCTCCATGCTGAATCGTACTGCTTGCTTGCGGAGGTCCTCAGGGAGGGTGGGCCTGCGCCTCTTCTGCCCCATTGTGGCAGCGCCCTGTGAACATGGTGTGCCATGTAGACCTGATGGGCCTGGCCTCTCATCACCGTCATTGGGAGTGTCCATCGACGGCACCTGCTCTGCTCCTGCACTCTCTGACATCTGGCTTGTCATGTTCAGCCGGTTTGTGTGCTGAGGTGCGTGCCATTTGGTCCACATCAGCTTTATATAGGTCCTGTGTGGGTGTGGCTCTGAGCGCGTTGCGTATGCACGTATGACCGTGCTCTCCCCCTGCGCACTCACGGAGGAAATGCGAATATGTGCCCTACGTGATGCTCTGTGCATGGTTTCTGACTGGTCCCCTGAAAGTCATCCCTCGATGTACACAGTACACGTTGCCTCCTCCTCTACTGCATGTTGTGATGGTAGGTACGACATATCTTTTCCTTTGGAGTACCCGTGTATATATGTTTTGCGCATAACCATGCGCGTTGGCTGCTGGCCACGTCTTTTGTCCCACACTACGTACTATGTGCGTTCATGTACACGCGTGTGTACGCGTTTGGCGCCTCTGAGACATCTTGGCGTCTTCCATATTTGGTAGGCTGTATACCTCGCAGTACCTTTGCACTATGCTGCGTCACAGGGACTTTTTTATTACCATAACTTTTCTCTGGAGCAATGCCGGGTGTACGCGCACTCTCTCGTGCGCTACGTTGCAGACTACAGGGGTTTGCAGAATGCAGGGTGTGGGGTGCGCTGGGTGTTCCTGATTGACCAGGTGTGTATTGTTTGTGTGATTTGTGTTCCCGCCCTGTACCCTATTTCACAGCCACCTGCCCCACATCCTGTGTCTATCATGGCTCAGACTGTGAATGCAGGTGGTGCAGTCATTGCACTGCTGGAGCTAGCTGGGCTGCACGTTCAGGCTGAGGGAGATGATGGTCCTGGGGCTGGGGCCCTGGGCATGGGTCCTCACCCGCTGCAACACAGGCCTGCAGCTGTGGAGGCTCCATAGGTGGGTGTGGAGGGACAACGGCGCCGTAGGCGTCCTGAGGGGCGGCCACGCCTGCAACACCTCTACAGGCACAGGGCCATGCTACAGAACATCAGGGAGGACCAGGTAATCTCCCTCTACCGGCTGGACACAGGGGCTGTTAGGGAGCTCTATGAGGATCTACGACCTGACCTCGAGCCCCTGACTGCCCGGTCACATGCTATACCGGGAATGGCCAAGCTCCTTGCTGCCCTACATTTCTTTGCCTCTGGCTGTTTCCAAACCTCGGTGGCCGCCGTGGGTGGGATGAGTCGGCCAACATTCTCTCGCTGCCTCCACCAGGTACTGCGGGCCATGGTCAGCCGGGTTGGGAATTACATTGCCATTCCCAACAGTAGGCAACATTGGGTGGCCCTGGGACATGCATTCCAGCAGATTGCAGGGATACCACATGTGATGGGTGCAATAGATTGCACACATGTTGCCCTCAACCTGCCACGCGACAGGGAGGTTTTGTACCGCAACCGCAAACACTTCCATTCCCTCAATGTGCAGGTTGTCTGTGATGCAGGTATGCGTATCATGAATGTGGTCCCGCGTTTCCCAGGGTCAGCCCATGACTCCTATATCCTGCAAAACTCAGCACTTTTTGCCATGTTTGAGGCCGGTCAATATGAGGACTGTGTCCTGCTGGGTAGGTATTTCCCACATCCTGTGTATAACGACCATATGTGTTTCACGGGGGCACCATTGTCATCTGTGTCCTCTGCATGCATGACATGGTGCTGTTGTGTCCTTGTGCTGACTATTCTGGTGCTGTGATCCCAGCACGCCCTGTCACCTGGACTGTGCTCACGTATCTCAGCGCAGCAACACCCATCCCCTTGCCTAACATGTGCCTATTCTTGCCCATCTGTGTCACCCCGCACCCATGTGTTGTCGTCTCTGCACTGCCCTAGATGTTTACATCGCTATCAGCCTTTTTCATGGTCATTAGGGGCATGCATGGTGCAACTGTTTCACATATGTCGGGTTGTGTGTTGTGTCCATCTCATGCCCAATGTGCCACGGGATTGTGCATGTGGCAGCATGGGGGGGGGGGCTTGGGGGTACACGGGGAACTGGACCAGAGACCAGCTGTACAGTGTGTATGTGAGCTACTGATCCACCATGTCGGTGGTGGAACGTGTCAGGGATGTATGTGCGAACCTGCTATCACACATGTCTGCTGCATGACTGTTTGCTTTTGCCTGTGTGCGCTGACACCCCCACCTTGCCAACCCGGGTTGTGGTGCACTGACATATCACCTGTGTGCCATATCACATCATGACCCAGTGACTTGCACACCTGACCATCTTTCTACCGGCCAGTGTGATTATGTTCTGTCAGATGCGGACTCTGGTGCACCAGAATTGTGTGCAATGCTGTGCCTTCATATGTGTGTGACCATGTTTCCGTACTGTCCATTTGTGCATTGCTACATCATGGTTTCATTAGGTTATTCTTCTCACATGTGCCTTACTCCCATTTCTGTTTGCAAGTGATGCAGGATATGGGTGTCACACCTGGCTGCTGACCCCTGTGCGTCTCCCTCGGACAGGCGCAGAGATGCGGTACAATGAGGCCCATGCCTCCAGCCGCTCTGTCATTGAGCGCACCTTTGGTGTTCTCAAAAGTCGCTTCAGGTGTCTGGATAGGACTGGCGGGGCCTTACAGTATGGGCCTTTGACTGTGGCAAGATCATACTAGCCTGTTGCATCCTACACAACATTGCTCTCAGGCACAATGTTCCAGTCGATATTAATGAGGATCTTGGGGTGGATCCTGTGTGCCCTCCTGCACCTGTCCATATTGACACACGTGCTGGGATGGCGGCCAGGCAACATCTGATCGGGGAGCTCTTCTCCTGTAAGTTCAGCTTCTGCTGGTGACGTTTCTCTGGGTTAACCATGTGTGGGAAGGTGTATGGATTGTGCAGCAGTACCGTGTCATGTGTCAACATGTCTGATGTGCTTTTGCCTTCCCAGGATGAGCACCTGCTTTCCGGGCCCCCAGAACATTGAAGATCATACTGCCCGATGCTGTGCTACGTGTGGGGTTTCTGTGTAAACAACTGAAACAGGCAGGTGACTCGGGTGAGTTGCAATACAGTGTGGTTTGCATTGCTATCGCCATGGTCATACCCATATATTTGGGTTACTCTCCGCTGCCCCTATGGTGCTGCACTGCTCTCGGGCCCTCTTCCCCATCACCCTTAGGTTCGGTTTGTCACACATGTGGCGGGGCATGTGACAGGCCTGCCTGTTTACTGGCACCGCTGCTGCCGTTTGGTCCGGCCGCCATCAGTCAGCTGTTTGGTCAGGCACATGCTCCTCTTACGTTCACTTGTCCCTGACCACAGCCCATCCACATGGCTCTCCATTGCCCTGTCCCCTTCAGGCCCTTACATGTCGCTCCCCTGCAATATTGCATTTGGTTTCCACTGCATGATATTTCGAGGGTCGTGTATGGACCGGTTCATATGTGCCTCCCATCACACGTGTGGAATGTGATATTGTCTGTGGACCCCTGCTCAGAATGTGTGTTTCATCCTGTTTAGTCTTTGGGGTGGCCTCACCTGGCACACAGCTGTGGTTATGTATGGTGACATGCTGTGGTCCTGTCTGCATCCATTTCTGTGTGCCTACTGGTGTTACGTCAGTTATTATATTCCAGCTGCGCTTCCCATCCTAGTGTTCATGGCTTTTCGCTCTCTCTGTTCCCCTGTCTTTATGTCCTTCCTTCACTGGTACCTGTGGTCACGGTAACAGTCATCTATTTGCTTGTAGGTCTTTGCCGCTCTTATCATCCTCATCACCGTTGTGTATCATCCTTTGGTACATCAATCTGCATCAGTGTGATGTGACATGTCCGGTATGTTGCTGTGCACTGTCACCCCGTATCCTACACTGCTACCCTTGTCTGCATTTCATCTCTGTGTTCTTGGGGGGCCTGTGCCTGCTCTGCATGGCGGGGCCACTCCTCTGGCCACCTCCGCCTACACAGGGTCACACATTTTCTCCTCAGCTGCCACACACCTTTGTTCTAGTACTCTAGGTGGCCAACACACTTTGTTCGGTGGCTTTTGGCAGCAACATGTTTGTCTGCGCTGCTTCCTGACACATGGGATGTCCACAGGGATGTGGGTCCAGTGACTCCCTACTGTCCCTCCATCAGTCACCTATCCATTTGTCTTTACCGTGGGTTCTGTGTGGTGTTAGTACTACATCTGTCTCTGTTGCACGCAGGTCCTACAGGTCCTGCAGACACCACTTGGGGTCCCTAGGGCCCACTGACCGTGTCCCACATACCCTTTTTGGGGCACCGTGCCACATGGTTCTGTGAGCCAGCGTTCCATCTGACCTCTCCTATCCGTGTGTAACGCATATATCACTTAGCATTGGGGCACCCTTCTCGGGACCATTCTGGTCATCTTTCTCATACTTCCTCTTGGGCGCACTGTTGGGCTACTGTCTTTTCCTGTTATATTGCAGTGACGCACACATTCATTTCCCCATTCATGGGACGGCGCTGTTGGGGGTGCCTACCCCCTCATATGTTCCTCTCGTATCTGCTGATGTACATGTGCAGTGCACCATGAATGTTTTTGCTTACACCCATATCCTTACCCCCCAGCTGTCACTTTGGGTGGTGGCATGACACACTTTCTTTGCACAGTCTGGGGGTTGTGGGTTCTGGTGGTACAGCCATCTGCATATTCTTTCTGCACATATTCATAGTATTTTCGTGTTTCCTTTAGATTTCGCCAGTGGCTTTCGCTTAATGGAACTGGTCTGTGATGTTAATGGGCCTTTTATATTTGGTAATGATCTTGACCTCGGTCTGGATTGTGTTTGCCATATGCCCTTGTTTGCTGAGACCTTGTTTTGTTTCATTGACAGACTTTCTTTGTATGTGCATGACGCAATTGCTGCGGGTCTGGTGTGGTGATTTGTAGCATTTCACAGTTCGGCTCCGTGAGCTCGCCACCTCATTTTTGGGACTGTGTCCTTTTCACGGACAATATGGGCGTCTAACTATTTCATTACCTGTGGGGGCCCCTATGTCATGGATTCCAGTCCACATATGGAGTATTTGGTGCCCTTTGCGGGGTATATTGTAGTTTTACATTACATTGGTGATGAATACAGCAGCACCACCCTCACAGTGCAGACTCCTCAGGGTGCCTCATCGGAACACCTATGGCATGACCTGTGGGGCTCTCTGTAACACGCTCTATGGTGCACGGGCAGACAGTGCACATTTAACTTTCACCAATGGTGTGACTTGTAGGGTGCCCTATACAGCACCCTCAGGGTATAGCCGTGTGAGTGTGTGCTTGCCACCTGAGCCTGTTCGACGTACAGAACAAGCTGCTTCTGCCATCACTATATTGGTGTGTGTGTGCTGTCGCTGCTGCCTCCACAGATCCACCCGCCTGTCAGGTACACATTCACATTATACAGGGCCCAGAGTTGGGCAGACATATGCATGGCGTGGTGGGGTTCCCTACAGGGGTATGGGGGCATGACAATTCGGTTCTTACCTGCCTTGTTTCCAGCACTGTTTGAGGTTTGCTTTCCTTCATTACATGATTTGTGGATATATTTGACTATGTACATATCTCACACATGGTTCTGGATACACATTCACACTATTGTCTTCTTGTGAGGGCTGAGGCTCTCTGTATTATCCGGCCCTACATATGAGGGTGATGGGCTCTTTCTCCCACCTCTCAGGTTGTTTATCGCCGACAAAAAATGGGGGATATGTATGGCATCGAATGTGTACTGACTGGTTATCCATGTCACTGACTATGGATTGCAGTGGGTACTATTGCAGGCAGCGTTTCTCCTTAGGACCACAGGGGGTTTGAACTCACAGACCTTGCACCATCTGCCAGTGTCTTACCCATTGTGCTACAGATCTGGCTACCTTAGGGGACACCTTTTCTAGGTTCTTATGGGGCGCCCTGTAGGGCTACAGTCTGTTGCTACTGTGTGACAGTGACACACACTCATTTCGCCCTACCATCCCAGGAGGTTGTGTGGGTACCTAACCCTTGCTGTGTTCATCTCTGGGCCGCAGATCTTCCAGTGCGTTGCACCATGGGTATGTTTGTTTTGGGGCAGATCCTAGCCATCAGAGCGGGCCATTTGGGTGGTGCCCTGCTGCCCTTCCGGTGACAGCAAGGGGGTTGTTCGCAGCTATGGGGCTGCTGCCCGGTGGTTCCGTCACAGCCTGTGGGGCCAGTGGTCATGGTCTCATAACACAGTGGGCTTTTTGTATCGGCCTGACTGCAGCATTGTATATTTTTGTGGCACATTGGTACTGCCAGCGATACCCCATCAGCATAATGTCAACTTACAGTGCCTCATGGGGCGCCCCATGCGGCACCTTCTCTGGCACCCTTTACGTGGCCTGCTGTGGTGTTCTATAGGTGACATTTTGGTGTGCCTCTGTGGACAGTGCACTTTCTACTGTGGCCTGGGTGGTGCATTATGGGATGCCATCTGCGGCACCTTTGGTTGCACCACTGTGATGGTGTGTTTGCTAGCAACACTACTGGTGGTAAAATGTGAGGCCTTGCCTCCTCATTCCCTACGTTAGGTACTGGGTGATGGCTGGGCCAGCCTTCTGCATTGTGCACACTGGGGAACCCAGGGGATTCAAACCCATGCTGCCTGTGACAGCGGTCAGTGAGCTAACCATTGTGCTACAGCTCTGTTCCTGTCTTTTGTATCTGTACGCTTTTTTGGGGTTGACGCGCGATAACGTGCCACCGCGCCCTGTCACGCTCGTTAGTTTTTGGAACGCGCGTTGTGCATAACGATGTACTGCCCATGTCCTTATTTGGGGGGTTCTGTCTCTACCGCGGCTCCTAACGCGAATCGCACTAGCGCACTTTAGTAAACATACCCCTTAGAGTCTGTTAAGCTTCTTTATGGAAAAGAACTTCCCCTCCTAAAGATGGCACTGGAAAGCCTCCTGGAAGCCTAGACAGGCTCGGAGTGAAGATGGCAGCAGAGAGCCTCCAACAGACCCAGTCGCGGGTAGGAGTGAAGATGGGGGTGATGGTCTCCTCCCAACCCACAGAGTTGAGATGGTAGTAGAGTGACTCCGGAGAGCCTAATCCAGGATTGGGAGTCCAGCGGCAGATCAGCGCACTGCGGGGGCTGCAGTGGCAGATAGTCCATTCCAGACTAGGAGCCACAAGACACGGGGGGGGTCTAGTGGCCGATCAGCTCACTGGTGAGCTGCAACAGTTGTTCCTGATTGAACAGAAGTGCAAAGGGAAAGGAAGGGATGTTAGGAGACAGGTTAATGAGATTAAATCCATAATCTTTAAAGGTTTACTTAAGCCACTCTGTATAAGATTATAGGTGTTTATTTGAAGTGCATTGAAATATCTTGGCAAACACTGTATTATTAGTTTTGCACTTTTAACCTTGGTTATTTTAATAGGAGGAAATGCTTCAATGAGTGGTACTGAATGCACTATTATCCTATGCTGTTATATAACCCTACTTGCTTGAATCATTTATCCTACTAACAGCTGTTATATTGCTGCTCAACCCAATTCTTGGTATTTATACTTGTAAACACACTGTTATTACTATTTAAACCAGCTTATTCACAGCAGTGTTTTTGAGAGGTTTTCCTTGGGTGAAAAGAGGTAAATCCTTTACCCAATAACACCCTGCTTCCCCAGGTGAAGGCACCAGGCGCTAAACTGAAAAGGACCAACAGAGCCCGTCCTCGAGGGGGCTCCAGCCAGGCCGCTCCCAGACCCAGAAGCGCTATCAAGGGGGAGCTACACAGGGAATAATGCTAAACAAACTTGATTTCTCTTTGATGGCAGGAGCAGAGTAGTAGTAGATCAGCAGAGTGCAGGCGTAACCGAATTTCAATAAAGCCTGCGACACTGATGTAAGACAGAAGATTGGCAAGTAAATTAACAAATAGGGCAATTGGAGCAAAAATTATAAACTTGGTGAGAAACTGAGCAACAAAATTCATAGAATAGCAGACAATGGGCCTACTCTACTGAAGGAAAGCGAGCGATGGAATGACGAAAATGAAAAGAGAAGGAACCGGTACAGTGCATTATAGATTCAAACCCCAATGCAATGGCAACTGCTAGGAATCCAATTGCAGATCAATGTCATCAGTAGGATGCCAGTCCTTATCACCGTCTTTCTTAAGTTTGGAGTACAAATCTAGGCCTCAAATGCTCAGTACATACCTTGAAAGAAAAGGCCACTGGGTTCTTTGGTTGCAGCAGCTGAGACTGCCAGCCACACGATGGTATTAGCTCCTTGAGCCTCAGTCCGCAGTCGATTTTTCATCTTCCGATAGAAGTCTGGCATAGATGACCTTACCGCTACCAAAAAAACAAATCATTAAAGACTATTTTTTAATTTTCTTTTTAATAATTTTGGCACAGAAAATGTCTGTCAAAATAAATAAATATCATAAACTTAGTACACTTGCAAAATAGGGCAACACTTGTGGAAAAAGAGACTGTATGATTACAGTACCAGAGAGAACAGTGATTTTTAACATAGTTTTCTATAGGAAAATCAGCCTTATAATCTCAATGTCTCTTTGTCTCTCCTAAGTATATTTCTAAGGCACCCAAAATATTTTGAACCGTTCATCAAATTTAATTAAGCAAAGAATTGTAGTTGCTGCATTAGTCCACTTGGATATGTGCAAATGAGGGTCAGCAAAGAAGTTGTAGGCAATACTTGTTTATTGGACTAATGTATCTTCTCTTCATCATGTCAATGAAGAAGCAGTATAATTACACTAGGTAGAAATAGTACAAACTCACTTAGGTCGTAGGTGGTCTGCATATATCATTACAGCTCAAGAGAGTGTTGGGGATAGACAGAGGCTCTATTTCTGTGACACAGGGGCAGCCCAAGGGGGGTGCAGGGCCATGTGCGGAGACTCGGTGCGGGACATAGTTTGCATAAGGGGCCTAATTTGCATAAATATTTGCATAATGTTACCATACACTAACCTTTTGTAAACATGCCTCGTAATGAGTGTATGGATAAAGAAAGACTAAAAGATTTCTACATTACTATAATCCAGTGCCAACCGCCAGGCACATTAGGAACTACTACAAACACTGCCCATTTAGAACCCATAGCAAACCCACCGTATCGTAACAGCACTACCAGGACTCACAAAGCACCATACTCTACCTATCAAAAGGCAACACTGCAAATATTAAACCAATATATTTCAGAGAATAACAATACATGACCTACTGGGGAAAGAAAACAAGTGGCAATGTCAAATAGCAACTACAAAACAGAATACCTCAGCTCAGTTACACATGCAGAACATAGACCATCACCAAACAAGGAATCACCATTTAGAAACAGGAAGACAATAATGAAACTGGGAACCCCAAAAGTCAAACTTGGAATGTGCAACAACACTGTAGAAATAAAACTATAAATTAATTTCCTCTTCTACTAAACAAAGCGCAGACGTTAATGATGCACATTTCCCAGAGATGACATATTCCAGTTAAATTCAAAATAAAGAGATATATTTCTACCTTTTGTGCATTTTTTTTCAGTTGCAATTGCTCCAGCCACTTTCTTCTGGTTTCTTCGTGTCTTCTGCTAACTCTCCATCATCTGCTGTCCATTTGTCCTTTCTTCTCTCTTCTAGTTTTTTTTTTTCCATTCTCTCTCTACATCTGCTTTAACATACTAATCTTTCTCCTTTTGCTCTTTCCTCATTCCTATTTCATCCACTCAAATTGTACCCCTCCATCCTCAATCCCCACTTACTCTTCCAATACCCGGCCAATTGTAGATTTTTCTTCCCTCCCACACAAAATATTTTTCCCCTCTCCATTTCACTCTCCCAGCCCCATCCCATTCTAATCCTCCTCCACAATCAGCTCCCTTCTAGTTCCAGCCCTATCCAGCATCCGCTCCCTTCTAGTCCCCGCATCAGTCCATTTCCAGTCCTAGCCCCCCATCAGCCCATTTCTAGTCCTTTTCTAGCCCCATCATCAGCCCATGTCAAATCCTAGCTCCCCTCCACTCAGCCCATTTCAATCCAAGCCCTCTATGAGCCTACTTCCAGTTTTAGCCCCTCCATGAGTCCATTTCAATCCAAGCCCCCACCACAGCCCATTTCCAATCTTAGCTCCCCCCAACAGCCCATTTTCAGTCCTATCCTAGCCCCTCCATCAGCCCATTTCCTGTCCTAGCTCCCTCCCCTCACAGCCCATTTCCATTCCAAGCCCCCTCCCCATCAGCTATTTGCAGTTCAAGCCCCCCTTCCACTCAGCCTATTTCCATTCCAAGCCCCCTCCCCATCAGCTATTTGCAGTTCAAGCCCCCCTTCCACTCTGCCCATTTCCATTCCAAGCCCCCTCCCATCAGCTATTTGCAGTTCAAGCCCCCATTCCACTCAGCCCATTTCCATTCCAAGCCCCCATCCCCATCAGCTATTTGCAGTTCAAGCCTCCCCTTACACGCAGCCCATTTCCAGTCCTAGCAACCCCCAACCCATTACCAGTCCTAACCCCCCCATCAACCCACAGCACATTACCAGTCCTAACCCCATCAGCCCACCTCAAGTCCTAACCCCCCCTCAGCCCAATTACAGTTCTAGCTCCCCCATAGCCCATTACCAGTCCTAAACCCACCCCCCATCAACCCACAGCACATTACCAGTCCTAACCCCATCAGCCCACCTCAAGTCCTAACCCCCCATCAGCCCATTTCCAGTTATAGCCCCCCATAGCCCATTACCAGTCCTACCCCCCCCCATCAGCCCACAGCACATTACCAGTCCTAACCCCATCAGCCCATTTCCAGTCCTAGCCCCCCCATAGCCTATTACCAGTCCTAACCCTCCCCCCCATCAGCCCACAGCACATTACTAGTCCTAACCCCATCAGCCCACCTCAAGTCCTAAACCTCCCTCCAGCCCATTACCAGTACTAACCCCCCTCCCTCCCATCAGCCCAGGGAAAATTAAAACTTAAAAAAAAGCTGGCTGCTGCCGCCGCAGTAGCAGCAGAATCGAGTGTCCCGTGGGGCCCCCCCCCTGCCCGGCAGAACACTCCCTTCCTTCCTGCCTGCTTGCTTGCCTGCCTCAGTCCCTCTCCGCTTCAGCTTAGAGCCGTGAAGGGAGAGTTTCTCCCTCACGGCTCTGTTAAGCCCGCTGGGGCTTATGGGAATTTTCCCATCTGCCCCGGTGGGTTTAACAGAGTCGCGAGGGAGAAGCTCTCCCTTCGCGGCTCTAGGCCGAAGCAGAGAGGGACTGAGGGCAGCAAGCAAGCAGGCAGGGAGGGAGTGCTCTGCCAGGCAGGGGGGGCCCCGCAGGACACTCGATTCTGCCGCTGCCAGCTTTTTCTTTTTTTCAAATTTACTTTTAAAGCGGAATGTTCTTTGCGCGTGGCCCCCTGAAACGCGGGGCCCTGTGCAAAAAACATTCTCGCTCAATGGAAGGGCCGGCCCTGCCGTGACAGCCCATATCTCTATCGAGTCCTTTTGTGTTGCAAGAAAGGAAAATGTTTGAAATTGGAATGGATTCAGTTTGGAATTGGAATGGATTCAGTTTGGAATTGGAATGGATGCTAGAGTGTGAGTGTGAGGTATGGATCAGCAAGTGCATGGGAACTGTGAGAGAATTGCTGCAGTTTATTAATAAGCTTGCATAGCTTTTCGTTTCTAGAATTTAATTTAATATCATTGTTTATAAGTTCAGTATAGATTACAATAGATTAAGTAATATTTTATTTGTTATACTGTAACTATTTTAGCCCACCCTCTAAAAGCAATAATTAACTACATAATTGTACTAGTCTTCCTCAGTCTATAGCTTATATGTTTATTTCTGTTCAAAACAATTTTTAAAAGCCAAGTTTAAAATAACTTTCAAAAAGACAAATAATTTATTGCATTTTTCAGTTTTTCTGAGGTCATTTCGAAGACTTCTTACTGCCCCCCCAGAAAGCAGCAATTTGTGTTTTTATTAGTCTGAACTCTAATAAACAGAGCTGGCCCAAGGGTAGCTGCTGCCCTGGGTCATGCTCCTCTCCCCCAGGGCGACTCAAAGTCCTGCACCCTCTCCTGCGAGCAGCCAAGGTCTTATCTCTTCCTCCCCCTACATAGTCCAGTACCTCCCCTTCCCTATCATATCCCCGTATTCCATCACCTTCGCCTTCCCTTCCCTCCACCACAGGTGGTCAACAACATCTCTTCCCTTCCCTACCCCCTTCCCCCTTCCCTCATCCAGGTGTCCAGCATTGCCTCTTACCTTCCTCCTCACTTAGGTGTCCAATCTCCTTTTCCTGTCCTCCCCCCCAACCCTCCGGTGTCTAGCATCTCCCCTTCCCTTTTATTTCCCCCTCATCCAAGTGGAAGACCTCGGTGGGGGGGGGGGGGGGGGTTGGGGGCACCCCCTCCTCTCCATAGCCTGAAAGCCAATGGCCGAGCAAGTTGCTATTAGCATGGCGGCAGGCCTTGAAACAATGGTATACGCACGCACTCCTGGGTTGCTGCTCCCACTCCCTCCAATAGGCATGCCATGAGGTTTGCGCATATGCATGGGTGCTTAAAGGCCTGCTGCTGCTGTCTTGCAAGATGTGAAGGGGCTGTGGTGCTGCCACCCTGCTAACAGATGCCAAACTTAAATTCAATGAAGCGCTAGAGTGAAGATTTCTGCTAAAAGTATTGAGCCAATTTATCAATAAGACACTTTGGTCCCGTTTCCTGTAAGACGTTAAAAGATGGGCACAATTCTTTGAATCTTATTATAAATTCAACTGGCAGCCATCAAAGAAAAAAAAGGAAGCACTGTCATATGCTCACTCTTTTTACTAAACATAAAAATCTTTGCAGCCAAATTTTGTACCCACTGCAGTTTCTTAAGGGACTGGTAACCACAGATCAATAGAACTGCAGTAGTCCACATATCAGTCGGGTTAGAGTTTCGAAATCCTGAGACCATAAATAAGATTTCAGCTGCTGTACCAACTTTAATTTGTATCAGGTCTTTTTTACCACCAAATTTATCTGAATTTCCCGTGTCAGTGCAGTGCAATGTCATAAAACCCCTTAATATTTTCACTTCTTGACAAAGCAAAATGTTATATCCCTGAAGGGAAACTGAAACCAAATTTTAGGTCTGTGTTACCATACACACCTATAATATACCATGTTTTCAATATTTAATTTTAACCAGTTTTGCCATAATCAATCCAAGACATTCATGCATTTACTCCAAAGTCCCTAAAACCTCTTTTTTTCAACTTACTAAAAGGTAAAAACCTAACTAACATAAGCATACAAGAATTGTACAAAACCAAGTGATTGAACCAAATATCCCAATGGGCTCAAATATAAATTTAAAAAGATGAGGGATGGCTCATAGGTTGAAGGTTGTATCAGTTAATGTCAGAGGACTCCATATACCAAGAAGGTAGTATAGATCATTTCTAAAAAGGTGGACCACCACCAGACTGGGATAATCTTTATGTAGGAGATGGACTTATGGTGTAGAGACTCATGTGGTAAGGTACTGCTGGCCTTTGATACCATCAATGTTAAAAAGCAGCAGGGGGGGGGGGGGGGGGTGGAGGCTGTGCTATACTGTAGCAACCTTCATCCAGAATCCATTTTTCAAGGGATTCTAGCTTTTCACCTGATGCAGAGCCAGTGACTGTTGGAGGGCTCGAAACGTGGCACGTTGTGTCTTTTGAATTCCTCATTGGCTGAAGTCAAGCAAGATAAGTAAAGTTGTAAAGTTTTTTCAAGCATTTAATGATTAAAATGGAGTGACCGTGGCGGGGGACGGGTGACAGTTCCTGCATCCTCTGATCGGCTACTCCGACAAAAAAGAAAAAGAATTGCACCTTTAGGTTTTAATGGTATACACAAATGATCAGGTAGCAAGTCAGTCAAAATTAAGGGGTTTTTTTTTTTGGGGGGGGGGGGGTCTTCTATGACAGGTTGAAATGTTGCAACTGGGAATAAATGGATATCCTAGAAAGATGGTTGCATTAATGAGAGGGTTTATTATTCCTACTCCACAACTTTGCAAAATAATATCAGTGTAAAAATAGGAGGGGCTATGAATGATTCATATACGAGAATTGTTTGTTTAGTTTAGCTTAGTGACTACTGGGCTATGTGTGTTGGATTTGAAAGGAGGAAAAGGGGTCGATTCAGCAGGGATGGTTATGAGTGTAGTGTTGAATGGTTTGTATGATTGCTGAAGCATGGATCCTTCTCTGGATAAAGTTGATGGAGTCCTTGAAGGGTGATTTGGGCATGATGCAACTGCTAGAGGGAGGGATGGAATGGTAGGGGGAAGTAGGTAGGGATTAAAAGGAATGGGAGGGATGTGGGACTGGGATGAGTCTGCTAGAATGGGGAGAGAGGAGTGGTGTTGGAAAATACAGGTAAGTACGGTTTCAGTGGCAGTATCGTTAAGAGAGTATGAGGTGTTTGTAAGGGTGTTCAAGGGGGTAATAAAATGTGCTCTTTAAATATGATTTGATCACAGCTACTTTTGAGTTGCTACAATGAATTTAGGAAGCTTGAACTATTATTATAAATCAGTTATTGTATAGAGAATTTTTAAGTTTACAAATTAGTATTGCATTTATACAAGAAACACATCTGTTGATAAAGGATGATGAAGCTTCCTAAGTATGGCCAGATGGTTTTTTGTATCAAGCAGAAAGGAACAAAGGCAGTGTAGGGATTCTGATAGCTTCTGAGCTGCATGCTCAAATTCAATCCATCAAGAGGGACAAAAAGGGTAGGTTTACTTTTAAAAACTATATAATTAGATGGGCAGTTATATACCCTGGTAGAATTTATGGATCCAGTATGAATTAGGGTTTACTCAGAGTTTGAAAGCTGAACTGTTAGCCTTTGTAGAAGAGCGTTTACTTGTGGAAGGGGGCTTCAATTTAGTAATCAATCCTGCTTTGGATACGTCTAAGGGGCTTGGAGGAGGATAACTACAAAACTATAGGGAGGCATTGCGGAGTTGGAATTCACTTTTTAATGTGTGAGATGTGTGGCACTTTATGCATTATGAGGAAATGGATTACTCTTACTATTCAAGGGTCCATGACTCTTACTCCCATATTGACATGCTTTGCTTTGAGGAAGAGTTATTCTCAGCTGTCCCTTTTTTGGACCAGTCTAGGTGGATATAATACGAGATCAGGATCCCAAGGACCAATCAAGATGGTGATGATAAAAAAAAAGATTGACAGCAAATTGAGAAGGACATAAAAGAATATTAAAATTTCAACATGGGGGGGGGGGGGGACCCAATCTTTAAAGCCGTGATGTGAAGGAAATTTATCACTGGTCTCAAACGAAGCAGGATAAAATGTCTAAGATGGAAGAACTTAGGCAGACTTGAGAGCCAGCATAAGAGGGTTCTAAGGGCTAAGGCAGTGTTAGGTGAATAGGTAAAGCTAGGAATAAATTAAAAGAACTACAAATAGGAGACATTAGTTTTCAATTAACTAAATTGAATCAGGCGATGT
The DNA here is from genome assembly GCA_033557465.1 of Ichthyophis bannanicus. Taxonomy (NCBI): domain Eukaryota; kingdom Metazoa; phylum Chordata; class Amphibia; order Gymnophiona; family Ichthyophiidae; genus Ichthyophis; species Ichthyophis bannanicus. The sequence continues at coordinate 334,384,926 of CM066035.1, forward strand.
TTGAGCAACAAAATAAAGCTAGCCACTCACTGGAATGTAAATTCCGGAAGCTTCACGCGTGGAATCTAATTCATAAATTCTAATTCAACCTGAACTAAACCCACAGATGGAGCAGCCCCTGACCACTGTGTCCAAGAAGATTATCCTGTATATGTATTTATGTATATATGTAAATGAACTCCCCCATAGCTAAGAAGTGTTAACTCTGTATGATGTGCTTTTCTGACAATCTGTATGTAAACAAAATTTGTACCTGCCTTGATTCGGCAGTTTCACAATAGTAATCCTACCCGCTTCTGATCGCTGGAAGGAGCGGGCTACAAATGCTTGCTAAATAAAATAAAATAAATAAAATAAAGTGAAAGACCAGATAAGAAAACTGCTGTGGGAGAATAAGCGATTTGGAAAGGATATGTGGAATTTTATTGTATGCTTTATACCCCAGAGAGAAGCGTCTCAGGAAACAGAGACAATTTTCTTCAATGAGCACATCTCCCACATTTGAGGCAAAGGATAGGGAATTGTTAAATAAACCTATTACAAACAGAGATCTTAAGGGCTATTAAAGGTATGCCTTCAAGGAATGCTCCAGGAACGGATGGATTCCCTAAACATTTTATAAGGTCTTCGGTCAGCAGTTAGTGGGACCATTGCGGCAGCTATATAAAGCAGTTTTGGAGGGGCATGATTTTCTCTGTATCCTCAGACTGGCAGGAGTTAAAAGTGATATACAGATGGGACAGATCCTGATAAGTGCAGTTCATACTAACCAATATTGCATCTTGGAGTGGATTTTAAGGGTTTTTAAATATTTTGACAGTGCACCTTTTGCAGTTTCCTCCCACTGCTAGTACATCCTGATCAATGGGTTTTGTACCAGAGCAACAAGCACCTGATAATATTAAAAGGGCTTTAAATTTAATTTGGAAAATCCAACAATCAGTTTCCCCTGGGTTGCAACTTTCAGTCAATGCTGAAAAAGCTTTTGACAGTGTATATTGGCTATACATGTTTGCAGTCCTCGAGATGGGGTTTGGGGGCAAATTTCTTTATGGAATATGCTCAATATATCATGAGGCTGAAGCTTGTATAAATATTAATGGGAGCTATTCAGAGAAAAGATGCCAGTTATGTTTACTTTTTAGCTTAGCGATGGAAACCTTGGCTCATTGGATAATTTTAATATTAAAGGGATTGAAGTGGTGGAAAACAATATAAGGTCTGTATGTTTGCTGATGACATTCTCTTTACACTTTCTACCTCAAGGGAGTCTTTGGCTGGAGTAATGGAGGAAATTTCTTCCTTTGGCCACGTTGTTGGGTTTAAAGCAAATATGGGGAAGTCTGAGATAACCAACACCACAGTTCCAGAGGGGTAGAAAACTCTTAAGAACATAAGATAGGCCATACCAGGTCAGACCAAGGGCCATCAATCCCAGTATCCTGTTTCCAACAGTGGCCATTCAAAATCTCAAGTACCTGTTGGATTCCTAAGGTATATGGCTTCCATGTTGCTTATCCCAGGATAAGCAGTGGATTTCCCTGTTCCTCTTTCAATAACTGTTTATGGACTTTTCTTCCAGAAACTTGTCCAAACCTATTTGAACCCAGTTAAACTAACAGCTTTTACTACATCCTCCAATAACAAAATTCTAGCATTTGATTATGTGTGGAGTGAAAAAATATTTTCTCCGATTAGTCTTAAATGTGTGCCACATTGTAACTTCATTGCGTGTCTCTTAGTCCTTTCTACATTTTGAAGGAGCAAACCACCAATCTACATTTACACATTCCACCCCATTCATTATTTTATAGACCTCCAGCATATTTCCCCTCAGCCGTCTCTTTTCCAAGTTGAAGAGCCCTAACTTTTTAAGCCTTCCCTCATAGGGATAGCCTTCCATCCCCTTTACCATTTTGGTTGCTCTTCTTTTTACCTTTTCCAATTCTGCTATATCCTTTAAGATATAGCGACTATAATTACACAGGTACACTACCAAAAAACTGCCTCCAGTTTTGCAACTGATTCCTATAGATTTTGGGGTGCTGAATCCAGGAAAAATAGCCAAAATGTTCCATCACGTCACGTTTTCTTGCAAAATTAGATTTCTTACCCATATAAGGAATGTTCACATAATTTCTTTTTAGCCGACTGCAGTTTATTTTCTTGGCCCAAAATAGAGGTTGTAATGGTTAACTAACTAGAAACACTCCCTCATGATATTTTAGAGTGTTTTGTATTCATTTTATACATTAACAGGGCAATTGGGAGGCGGGGGGCTAAATCCAGTACTCGCGCTGGCGCATGTTCTTTCCTGTTCGCCTCGCCTCGTTCGCTCGCTCAAACACGGTGGTTGCGACATGAACGTTCCTGTCAAATTTCAGTTTCTTGCAAGTTCATTATTACCTTTTGTTTGCTCAGTCGTAATCCAGCTTTATTCCGAAGTGGTTCACTACAGTTGTAGTTTGCAGTGCTGTGTATTTGTGATGGCTCACAGAGCCAGAGGTTGCGTCAACTCTCCGGACAGTTTTTGTTTTATTTGTGGGGAATATACCGTGAAAAAGCGGCAGAGGAACATTTCTGCATTTATTAAAAAAGTATATTTCGCCTATTTCGGTTTGAAGTTAGGCGATCAAGACAAACCGTGGGCTCCTCACAAAGTGTGCAAGACATGTGAGGAAGATCTACGCTTATGGATGAAAGGTAAACAACAAGCATTTCGTTTCGGAATACCTATGATGTGGCGTGAACAAAGAGACCACAGCAGTGACTGCTATTTTTGCTCTTGCATTGTGAAGGGATACAACTTAAAAAATAAGAACCTTCCCTCAGCAATTAGGCCTATGCCTCATAGCAACGAAGTACCTGTGCCTGAACCACCAAAATCTTTGGATCATATTTGTGTGGACGGTTCTGATCATGATGAGACTCATCAGATGGCTTTTCCCGATGAGTCCAGTACTTCCGAGTTTGAAACTGAACCAGATCCGAAACCTGAACTTTTCTCTCAAGCTGAATTGAATGATTTAGTCCGGGATTTAGGACTCCCAAAAGATGCTGCCCAACTGCTAGGTTCTCGGCTTAAACAGAAAAATCTATTGTCACCAGGAACAACTTTTTATTGGTACCGCAACCGCGAGACACAATTTTTGAAGTATTTCAGCAAAGAGGAAGATTTGGTATTTTGCAACGATATATACGGAGTGATGGAAAAGTTTAAACTCAAGTATGATCCTGCTGAATGGCGGCTGTTCATTGATTCGTCAAAAGACAGCATAAAAGGTGTTCTTCTTCATAATGGCAACACATTCACTTCAGTTCCTATTGCTCACTCTGTTATTCTCCAAGAAAAATACGAGAATTTGGCCCTGATTCTTCAGAAGATTCGTTATGATGAGCATAAGTGGATGATTTGTGGAGACTTTAAAATTCTATCCATGCTATTAGGGCAGCAATCCGGTTTCACCAAATATCCCTGCTTCCTTTGCTTGTGGGATAGCCGGGCCCGCGACCTACACTGGGGGAAAAAAGACTGGCCAATTCGGGAGTATTTGAGACCCGGTGAGAAAAATGTTCTTCATGAGAGCTTGGTACCTACCTCGTGATAAAATTCTATTACCACCTCTCCACATTAAGTTGGGTCTCATTAAGCAATTCATCAAGTCCCTTCCAAAAGATGGTGAGTGCTTTCGGTACCTTTGCTCAAAGTTCCCCCGACTTTCTGAAGCAAAGCTAAAGGAAGGAGTGTTTGTTGGCCCTGATATAAGGAAACTCATTTCAGATGGAGCATTCGCTGAAACGATGTCTGAGAAGGAAAAAGAAGCCTGGGATTCCTTCAAGGATGTTGTTCTCAAATTCTTGGGGAACAGGCGGGATGAGAACTATAAGGATATTGTTGCCAGGATGCTCAATACCTTCAAAGAACAAGGCTGTAACATGAGCCTGAAAGTCCATTTCTTGCACTCCCATGTGAACTACTTTCCCGAAAACCTGGGGGCGTACAGTGAAGAACAAGGTGAAAAGGTTTCACCAGGACATCAAGGACGCAGAGAGAAGGTACCAAGGAAGATGGAACACCACTATGATGGCTGATTTCTGCTGGTTGCTGCTGCGGGAAACCCCAGATGAAAATATGCCAAGCAGCGCACCAAGAGAAGCATTCGGGGGAAGAAGAAACGGGCCCACCAGGAGATTGATTGACCCAAGAATGACTTTAAAATCTAAACTGTGTTGACAATATCATGTTTTTACTAAACTTTGAAATAAAAATTTGCTAGTTATTACCACAGTGTCGGATCTCATTTATTAGAATTTTATTTTCACACCATCGGGTGTTTGTCTTCATGTATTGCAATGGTGCGGTTTGCGTTTTCTATTCTTACATACATACCTGTACAACATTTTTTGCACATTTCTTTGCTTTGCTTTGTGTCTAACCTCGCTCTTATATGCTCAATGTTTGTGCACATGTATGTGGCTGTTTTAAGTGCAGACAATTTTGCTACCATCATAGTGTGTTTTGTTGACATTACTCTATTCTTATGTGCTGCCTTGTTACAATTTTCTTTATTCTTATTTGAATAACTACTAAACAATTAGTATAAAGAATTCATCCAAGAAACTTTTATCTCGATCGCACTCAATCTGAAACGTTCACCTCAAACTGCTAACCCAATGTAGCAAAAAATCTGTACGTGATGGAGCAAATTGGTTACCAGATTTGGATTCAGCGCACCAAAAAACGTAAAAATCAATCGAAACATTAGAGGCAGTTTAAAAAAAAATTTTTTTAGTGTACCTGTGTTACACACAATATTCAAGGTGCAGTCACACCATGGAGCAATACAGAGAATCAGAAACATGACAGCGGATAAAGACCATATGGCCTATCCAGTCTGCCCTTCCATTTGATCCACTAAGCTCTACAGTCCTTTTTCCTTTAGAGATCCTCTCCCATGCTTTATTGAATTCAGATACAATTTTTGTTTCTATTACCTCCACTGGGAGGCTATTCCACGCATCTACCTATTTTACTGCCTGTTCTTCTGACCCCATCTCTTTCCACCTTCTTGTCTCTATTTCCACCATGTCCATTTTTCATATTCTTAACCTTTCTCTTTGCACTGCTTCTATCCCTGCTGCCTTCAAACATGCTGGGATCACCCCTCTACTCAAGAATCCTTCCCTCGATCCTACCTCTCTTTCTAACTATCATCCAATATCCCTTCTTCCATTTGTTTCTAAGCTTCTTGAGCATGCTGTCCTTCACCATTGCTTTGATTTTCTATCTTCTCATGCTCTCCTACCCCTTCAGTCCAGCTTGTTTCTAGCCAAATCTAAGGGTCTTTCTTCAATCCTTATCCTTCTTGACCTTTCTGCTGCATTTAACACTGTTGACCACCACCTTCTTCTCGATACACTGTCTTCGCTTGGTTTTAGAGGCTCTGTTTTGTCCTGGTTCTCATCGTACCTCTCCCGCCGCTCTTTTAGTGCTTTTTCTAATGGTTCTTACTCTTCCCTAATTCCACTCTCTGTTGGTGTTCCCCAGGGGTCTGTTTTGGGTCCGTTACTCCTCTCTCTACACCCAATCCTTTGGCTCTCTCATTTCTGCACATGGTTTTCAATACCATTTCTACGCCGATGATTCTCAAATCTATCTCCCATGCATTGCAGACCCGTATTTCTACCTGGCTTTCTTTGCCATCTGGATGTGTCACCGCCATTTAAAACTTAATATGAATAAAACTAAATTGCTTATTTTTCCTCCCAAACCCTCTTCTCCTTTTCCTTTGTTCTCCATCCCTGTTGATAACAACCTTCTCCTTCCTGTTGCCTCCACCCATAACCTTGGTGTTATCTTTAATTCCTCTCTTTCCTTTTCTGCACATATACAACAGACTGCTAAAACCTGATTTTCTTTATCTATAATATTTATAAAATTCGTCCTTTCCTCTCTGTTAACACTACACGAATGCTTGTCCAATCTTTAATTACTTCCGACCTTGACTATTGCAACCTTCTTTTTACTGGACTCCCTCTAAGTCATCTCTCTCCACTTCAATTAGTTCAAAACTCTCTACTCCCCTCCTCGTGAACTTCATTCTTCAAGCTTGCTCCTATCTTTGCCCTTTTCTTTTTCTGCTAACTCCAGACTTCAGTCCTTTCACTTTGCAGCTCCTTATGCTTGGAACTCTCTTCCTGAAGCTGTTAATTAAGCTTCATCACCCCCCCCTTCAAATCTCTAAAGACTCACCTCTTTTTTTTTTTATTGTAAGGCAGCAAATAGATACAAGGCACACAAAAGTCCTCATACATTATATGCATAATACAATAGCAGAAGGTAACAATGCAAGAAGTGCAAACATCAAATAATAATCCAGCAAATCATCCCCTCTTTTTTTTGTTTTGGGTGTGTTTTGTTTTGTTTGTTGTTTTCTTGTTGTGTTTCCTTCCCCCCCCCTCTTTCCCCCCCCCCTCGCCAGCTCACCAAGTATCAGCAAGGAGGACTCTCATAGCGTTCTGCCTACCCCCCCACCTACCAATCCCCCACCCTCCCCCCAACCCCACCCTATTATCCCCCCTCCCCCCCAAAACCTCCACGCCCGCTACCAGTGAAGAGAACGGATCAACCAATCAGAGCAGGTGAGGCAAAAGGGGAAAGCTCTAAGATGTCATCTGACAGGGGAGCCCGGAGAAGACTCACCTGTTTAAGGCTGCCTTTGGTTCCTAATCTTCTGTTCCTTGTGTTTCCTTTGCTGTTTGTCTCCCTCCCCTACTCTTCTTTGTCTTGATTAGATTGTAAGCTCTAATGAGTAGGACCTATCTTCATATGTGTACAGCACTACGCGTGGTGAGTAGCGCTCTATTAATGTTTAATAATAATAATAATAATTTATTTATTTATTTATTTTTGTGGGTTTTTTATACCGCTATTTCAGGTAATCATAGCGGTTTACAAATGAACAACAGATACATGAAGCAGATTTACAATATAACAAGTGATAAAACAGCAATTAACAATTTAACAGTCTAACATTCTTCAACTAAAAACTTATTTGCATGTTGTTAATGGCAAGACGCCATCATGTTAGAGGTAGGTTTAGTAGGTGAACATGGTTGGCAGGTTTTAGTGGTGGGATAGTTTGAGAAAGAGAGGTGGTTATTGAGTTGTATCAGTGACAGTTGAAGTTACGCTATTGCCAAAGTGTTCAGTGAAGAGGTATGTTTTAAGTTGGGAGCGGAAGGTAGATAATAATAATCTACCACTCTTTCCATAAAGAAATATTTCCGCATATTACTCCTGAGTCTATTTCCTTTAACCTTCATCCTATGCCCATTTGTTGCAGAGTTCTTTCAGTTCTTATGCATTTATGTCATGGAGGTATATAAACATCTCATATCTCCCCCTCTTCCATCTTTCTTCCAAATATACATATTGAGATCTTTAAGTCTTTCCCCATATGCCTTATGGCGAAGCCCACTGACCATTTTGGTAGCCACCATCTGTACCAACTCCATTCTGTATATATCTTTTTGGAGGTCTGGTCTCCCCCACGTATTGCAGGAAATACTTATTTTTGCCTTTAGAAACTCCGTGACTCAGCAGTTTAAAAGTTAGCAGAGCCATGGGAACAGAAATGTTCCCGAGGCTGCTTTCTTTTTTGAAGGACAAATCGGAGCAGACAAGGGAGGAGGGGAGCTGAAAGGGAACAGCCACGGTGGGGGAGGGGGGAGCCAGAAGGGAGCAGACACGGGGGGGGGGGGGAGCTGAAAGGGAGCAGACACGGAGGGGCGGAGCTGAAAGGGCGCCAACACGGGGGCGACCTGGAAGAGAGCAGACATGGAGAGGGACCGAAAGGGAGCAGACAAGGGGGCTACAAGGGAGCAGACACGGGGAGGAGCTGGAAGGGAGCAAACACAGGGAGGGAGATGGAAGGGAGCAGACACTTGGGGATGGGGCTGGAAGATGGCTGCATAATAGGAGGGGAGCTGAAAGAGAACTGACAGGGGGAAGGTGGGGGCTAGAATGGAGTTCACATGGGGGTTGGAAGGGAGTGGAAAAGAGGGGAAGGAGGAGGCTGGAGGGAAGGTGGAGGCTTGAAGGGAGCTGACACCCGGGATGGCACTGGAAGGCAGATGGACAGAGGAGAGGGTGATTACAAGGGAACTGACACTGGGACTGGATGATGGAGAAAGGAGGGGAACTAAAAGGGAATAGACACCAGTGGTGGTGCTTGGTATGCAAGGGGGATGATACTGGAAGGTACTGGGTGGGGAGGCAGTAAAGGGGGCTGATACTGGGGAGAGTTACTGGGACTGGAAAAAGGCTGATGGAAGAAAATGAAGAAAGCAAAAGGAGAGACAAGAAATGGCAGATGGACTATAGACCATAGAAAAAGAGTTAAGAGAAAACAGAGGAAAACAGAAACCTCAGATCAAGACCAGCATGATCAAAAATCATCAGACAACAAAGGTAGAAAAATGAATTTTATTTTCAATTTAGTGAATGGACTTTGCGCTATCTTTATATTTTACACAGTATGGGGAACTGCATCTCTTATCTGGTGTGGCACAGCATGCAGAGTCTGTCTTCTTGGGATTTCAGTTTAATTTTTGCCTACATATTTTATTTTTACTTTAGGTTGTGGTCACTTATTCTATACTTTGTGAGGGTCTGTGTTCTGAGTGTGTGACCAAGGCCAGGTGTTCTATTAACATGGAGTTTGTACGTAGGGATCTGTACTATAGTAATTTGACTTGTACGGCTTTTCAAATAGGTGTATGGAGGTTTTGGGCCCATTACAGTATTTGAAGTGCTGCTTTTTTCTGGGTAGGCCCCTTATTGTATGAATTTTGTAAGTGTATACTACTATGATATGGTAGATTTGACATGTAGATTTTCAGTGACTTTTGCAGTATTTTATATTAGTTCACAATATGCCTGGCACTGGAGAATGTTTATGATGTTGTTAGTGAGATGACCAGAATCAGATTTTTTTTGACTATCACAGCCTGTTTGTATGATGCTAAGTATTTTTATTTTGATTATGCATTTGCTCTTTTGCTGCAATTTTCTTACAACACTGGATTTGAAGGAGAAATACTAATATCGCTTGAAAAGAATTCACAAAGCGGTTTTGGGAAAAAGGAGGGTAGGGTGCAACCAAGATTAATAATAATGAGGGAGGGGTGACGATTTATAGGTTGCAGGGGGGTGCTAGACCCTGATGACTGCCAGTAATATAGTGGAAAATAGCTTTAACATGCTTTTCTAGTAGCATTACACACCTGAGGATCTGGTAGGGATGTTTCAGGAAGGCATCTTAATTTATCTTGGAGGAACTGTGGGCAGGTAGGTTCATTTTTTGCATACTGGACATTCCCATTAATACACAGGTTTTGTGATAGAGGTTTACAATTTATGGGGAAAGAATTGAAAAAAATCCATGCAAGTGGAAGTGGCCTTATTGAAGTGAGATGCTGCGGGTGTCACGAAGGGGGAGGGAAAGTGAATTCATCTGATTGTTATTGCAATTCAATTATAGCTCAATTATAGCTCAAAAATGGAAGCAAGTAGAACCCCCAAGATAGGTGTTTTTTTGACATGGGCTACAGAGGTTGAACTGTCTAGGCAATGAACATAGAAAACGTTTTGAGTTTTGGTGGAGTGATTTGAATATGCCAGCTTTGGGAATCTAAATGTACAATGTCTCTGATAGTTTTGTATTTTGCAAAGTATCAGAGAACGTGCATATCTGCTTCTTTTTGTCTAGTATTGCACTACATGTAGAGTCTGGCTTCTTGAGGTTTCCAGTTAAGCTTTTTGTCTGGGCTTTTTGTTTCTAATATGATTGTTTATTATGTATCTGGTAAGATTCTGCTCATATTTTACATATTTGTTGAAGGTGAGGTATTTTGTGTGAGTATGCAGTTCCTGTGTAGCTTGTTCTTTTTATGCAACAAGAGTTGTGTTCTACTGACATGTGTAATATTTGTAATGCTTGCCTTTTCATAGACTCTGTGGTAGGTTGCAAGGAGCATGACTGATGATGGGATGGGTCCCTGGGTGCTCACCTTACTCATTAAGGGACAGCCTTGCATATGACTATCTGTACTTTTTTTGCTAGGTAAAAAACACTGTAAATGCATTACAGGACTAGTTTTATAGGTGGAATTTTGCAAGTTTCCACTAAAGAGATATGAGTCCTTGGTCCATATCTTTGCAGTAGGAAGATTCGTCTACTGAAGTGAAATACCTGACGTGAAATACCTCGATGACTCTCGACAAGGACCTGAACCTAGACAATCCCACATTGCCAGAACCACAAGGAACGCTTACCTCAAAATGAGAACCATCAGGCGTCTCAAACCCATTCTTGCACAGGACCACTTTCGAACGGTCTGTCAAGCTCTCATCACTCCTACACTAGAGACTACTGCAACCCCATCTATCTTGGGCTCTCAAAACAAGCCCTCTGACCCCTACAGCTAGCACAGAACACCGCCGCCCGCATAATAAAAGGCTGCTCGGGACACAACCATATTACACCCATCCTGTACCGCCTCTACTGGCTCCCAATCAGCTCCCGAATCCGATACAAAGTACTACTAAACATATTCAAAATAAAACAGAACCTCTCAGCTAACAGCCTGCTAGCTCTCATCAAAGCTGACCGAAGCACCAGACCCAGAAGAAAGGGAACCTCTGACACCATCAGCACCCCCAAAGAACTCGCTAAAACAAGACGGGACACCTCAAGAAGAGCACTATCCCTGGCGGCGCCCGCACTATGGAACTCTCTCCCCGACAATCTGAGATCAACCACGGACCTCAAGGACTTCAGAAAACTCCTTAAAACAACACTCTTCACAGAACACTACAAGGATTTCACTTGAACCAGATTCCAGCCTTCTCCAACACACGCAGCCCCTACTAATTGTATATATACCATGTTCATAGCTCACTATGAATATAGCTCACCAGCCTTGTATGTATATACCGGTAGCTCACCAGCAAATCTCTCACACCACATCCCACACCACTCATGTCTATGTATCCACTGCATGTTTTCTAACTCTACACGTCCTCCTGATTGATGTGCTAACTGCTTTGATTTAATGATAAAGTGGTATATTAAATCCGTCTAAATAAATAAATAAATAAAATAAATTTGTTCACAAGCTGGTCCAGGTCTGTACATATTCCACAAAAGACAGGGAAATGAGGTGGTCAAGAAAAAGGGGCTGGGATCCCAGTAACTAGGAAAGGAATGACATACAGGAAATTGCAATGAAGGGAAAACCCTCTACTCCTATTCTCAACATGTGGACAGAAACTGGGTGCTTCATATTAGAAACTGAAAATTCCAACAACCTTACTGGGTGGAAAGAGCAGCTCAACTATACAATGCACAGCATATCGAAGCTTAACTCAGTACACTGAGGAACAGAATCAAAACCTGTGACCCTGCAGAGAAAGATCACTGCACAATCTATGACCCAATTACAGTAAATGCTACAGGTCAGCCCCTTCCCACTGGGGCATGTCACAATGCTCCGTCATATACCTGAATGTATATAAGATCTTCTATACTGGGTCAGACCAAGGGTCCATCAAGCCCAGTATCCTGTTTCCAACAGTGGCCAATCCAGGTTCTTAAACAGGTACATAATGGAACTTGCCTGGTGCTAGCACAGAAGAGGGGAGGCTGTTACAGTTGCTTTCGTACCTGTGTTTTCCTGAGCAGTGAGCTAAGCACAGACAGGACATCCAGGCAAAACTGTCACTGTGTCGAGAAGTCACTGATCTAATTCTTGTTACCAGCCCAAAAAGACCCTCAGACAGTAGGGGATGTGATTCCAAATGAAAATTATTATTATTATTATTATTTAGTAAAAGGAGAGAGACTTTATCTCCCTTCACCTTCTCAAGCACACCTGGAAGCTTCTCATCATGCAGCTTTTCTATTTTCTGGCCCCCTCCCTATGGAGTAACTTGCCGCCTTCATTCCGTTTAGAGACATCTTATTGTAACTCAAGATACATCTTAAGACACATTTGTTCTGTTCAGCATTTAATTTACTACCAGAATCTCACTGACGTTTCATACCTCCCCTGAGCCTCGGAAGTCTTTGGGTGTCCCTTTTCTTTTCCCTCCCTCAGCCCGTCCTTGTGTCTTCTTGTCTCTTCTTTCCTATTATACTCTGGAGTTCTTTTCTGCCTTTGATATTTTATTTTATGTTTTTAATATTGTAAAGCGCCCTGATGTCCCCATGAGGGGCAGTATATCAAATTTTAATAAATGAAATGAAATGAAATGAAATGACTATAGGGAAATTACTGTATAAATCCCAGTAAGACAGCAACAAAGACCACAACCTGCAGTGTCAGAAGAGCAAAAAGGAGCAGGTACTACGACACACTATGGAGAACAGCAATTCCTTTATTCAAGTGTCTAGCAGGTCAACCCTACACACATTTAGACTGAGTCTTCCTTCAGAGGCTTAAGACCTCAGTAGAAAACATAATGTGGCACATTTAAGACTAATCGGAGAAAATATTTTTTCACCCAGTATGCAATCAAACTCTAATTCATTACCGGAGGATGTAGTAAAAGCTGTTAGTGTAGCTCAGTTCAAAGCAGGTTTGGATGAGTTTCCTGAAGGAAAAGTCCATAAACCATTATTAACGAGAACTGGGAAATACTCTACTTACCCCTGGAACAAGCAGCATGGAATGTGTATACCTCAGGGAACTCTACAGGTACTTGAGACCTTGAATGGCCACTGTTGGAAACAGGACACTGGGCTTGATGGACCCTTGGCCTGACCCAGTATCACATATTGCAACTGCCCAGCCTAGGAAGCACCAACTCTACTTTACCCTTGATGCAATGTCACAGTGAACATGGTACCTCGAGTTGATACTATCCGAGGGGATGGTCTGCGAATTACACTAAGTCCCTCTGGTGAACCCACTCTGTGGAAGAGAGGGAACCCACGTAGGAAAAATAATATAAATTAAAAGGATAGGACCAGATAAATAGATGTTACAAAAAAGATATATTAATGTCAGAGTCCAAGGGGTGTATAGGTATGGATGGACATTTCCCAAATGTTTAAACAAAGAATGGTATGGAATTTTACAATTTTGCTTTAAACAAATTATGGAAACATGAAATGTGTACTTGTCTTAGTTTTGGTTGGACAACCCACTGAACAAACTAAAGCAATAATTGAGCTCAATTAATGGTAACTCAGTTTATGTATGGTGAGTAGCTACTTATCCTTCATTTGTCTTCTCGTTAGGGCCCAGCAGAACACCGATAACAGGATCTCTTTGTCTCTTCTTTTCTTGTTTTCTCTTGCAAGTATAACTACACTTTTGGTTCTCTATACTATCACTCCTCCCACCTCTATTTATTTATTTATTTAGCTGTATTTATATCCCGCTTTTCACCAGGTCAAAGCGGTCAATTGGGATACATTTAACACGAGGGGATATGAGACACATATGCTAATACTTATAGGGAACATGGGCAATGGAGGGTTAAGTGGCTTGCCCAAGACCACAAGGAGTGCCTATAGGACTAGAAATCCCAGTCCCTCTGGCCTGAGATTGTTGTCCCGAGGTGGGACTTGAACCCCCGGCCCTCCGACCAGAAGTACCTTGTCCTAACCACTATACCACTCCTCCCTATACTAAGGGAAATCTCTCAATCAGATAGCTGCTTACAAGCAGTCTGAGGCTAGTAAGCCTGGAAATATATTCTATAATAATCTCCTATTTATTTAATTTGGTGGGAGACACATACAACTTGTTCACTCTTAACTCTCCAACACGCTACTGAACCATCTTACTAACCCATCCAACCACATCCACTCTCAACTCAAAACACACTCACTTCACTTGTTCACTTTCTCTCTAAAATTCTACCTTCAGTTCCTTCCCTGAAACCCTCTAGAAAGAAATTTTACCCTAAAAAGATCTCTATTTCTCTATCATCCTTCTCTACACTTTTCCCTCTTACCACTGTCTTTACACCCCAATTTAACTTTCCCAAAGAAAACTTCCTTAACCCTACTCCAGCCCGACTTTTATTCCCCTCCTCTTCCTTCATTTTAGTATAGGAGGGCCTCTTTTGACCCCTTTCCTACTCCTCTGACTGGAAACTTACCTTATCTCAAAAATTAGAAAAACATATTTAAATACCCTCCTATTTATTTAATTTGAGGCTTCAAATGGAAATGCCTCAGATTTAATTCTTCCTAGCTCTCTTTCTCAGCTCTCTCTTAACTTCCACTCCCAGTTCTCTAATTTTCCAGAAAAGGCATCATCTAAAACCACTCAAACTCTGTCACATCACATTTAACTCTCTCTCACTCTTCACCAAACTTCCAAATTCCACACTTTCCAGCACATTCAGAGGCCTAGGCCACTAAACATCCCAACACACATCACTCATTCAACCACCACCAACTGACTCTCCTCAGGCATAGTCACTAATGTTCATTCTAATCCATGTCCCTATATCCAGTGATGTCGTCAAATAATCCTGAGGGGTTTCTACTCTTTACCACTAAATCCCTTTTTTTAGAAAGCCCCATTAACTTTCCTTAATTTCCCAACCCCAGCAAGATTTTTCAACTTGTCATTTCCCCTCAGCATCCTCAATGAGAGATTTTGACTAAACTGCATCAATAACAGCTGTGTCCCACTGCAACAAAGTAGCCAATTGGAATCCCTCCTCCACAGCTATCATACAAGCACTTTCCATACATAAAACCTTCAGTTTTTACAACTAAAACCATTATAACCATCCATTTATACGTCATTAAAGTTATTTTGATAACGGCACACTTTTCATACTTTTTAAAACTTCAAAAAATTTTTTGATTTCCTCAATTACAACTTATGCAAATTGCCATAAAATTATACCACAGAACTTCTTTAAAACCATTTTCCAGCACTTTATACTCCTCCCTCACCTTTCCTAGACTCCATCCTGCCTTCTTTATTCATTTTATCCCCATTTCCCTGAATCTGCAGTTAAACAGGCTCAAAACTCCATTAAAATTCCCACAGGAGCTTTCCTCTTCTCTCCTGCCCATCCCCTCATTCTCTCTCCCTTTAAAATCCATTTTTATTAATTTTGGCCATTTAACTCTAGGGCAGGGCCCCTTTAAGGCCAGTTCCACCCCTTCATGATACGCCTGGCAGACCACAAGCCTCTATTTACTTTTTTTTCCCCACTATCAGGACCCCATTGGTCCATATGTGCCTCTGTGCTCTCTTTTTGCCTCTGGCCTAATCCACAGTATCGAGGCCTATCCCTACCTCTTCTCTTCATGCTAGGCCTTTCCCTTTCCTATCGAGGTCTTCTCGGCCCAAACGTGCATTCCCGCCCCCCCCCCCCACCAACCACAATGTGCCCAGCCGTGGTAACTTTTCAGTCCTCCTTCTACATCAGGGTCAACAGCGGTACCCGCGGCTCCCCTCGATGCTTCATCCCTCCTCCTACAGTGATGGGAGACAGCCACGGTTACTCACAGCTCCCCGATCACAGCCCCCGGCTCCTCTCCTCTCTTCACAGGCCTGCAGATCAGGCCCGAAGTCAGCCATGGTACTCAGCCTGTCTCAGCATCTATCCCTTATTTTTATTTTTAAAACCCCTGGCTGCTGAACTTAAAACTCAGACCCGGCTCTAACCAGAATCCTTCTTTTTTTTTTTTTTTATTGCAGACCCACACCATGGCTAAACAGCCAAGCCCAATGCACATTTTTTTTAAAAAATGACCACCAATTCCTGGGCCAGCCTTTCCTCTCTCTGCAGCAAGGAGGGGAAGAAAAGATCCTGGCCACCATTGCCCTTCTTGGAACGCTGCTACCGTCCACCAGGTATTTTATTTCATTATAACTTTTCATCTAGTTTACAATATCTTATGTGTCTTAATGCCATTCTGTTTAAGTAGCCCCTTCAGTTACCTGGTGTATCAGTCCAGCCTGGATGCATGGCAGAGACGTGGATTCCTTTGTGTAATTTAGCCCACTGTTTCAGTCAAAACCACTTTTGTTGTCTCTGAAATATTAATAGAGTTAATTTATTTTTTATTTTTATCTTTATTTAATTTGGCTGGATTTATATACTGCTGTTCACAGATTTCAAAGCGGTTTACATCGAACTTTAAACAAATCAACAACGTTTACAATGAACAAGCAATGTTCTACAATAAAGATAAGGAACAGGGTATGCTTACTTGACTTTAACCATATACATAATGTTTTTCATGGTATTTGGTTGGTAGGGGTTAGGGATATGTTCCTGGTTCATAATCACTCAAGGTCCCTGATAAATGTCTGCTCTAATAAAAAGATATTCAACCAGGCTGCTATATTGTGAGCAGGAAGAACCAGGCCAGCATAAGGAGGAACCATATAGGAAATATCACAGGCCTTAGCAAGCATATGTCCTGAAATGAAGAGTCCAGACATAGACATGCAGAGGCTTTGTGCAAAGGACCACAGGACAACCATAAGCATGACATAGCTGAAGTGACGAAGTATATGATTAGCCCTTTAGCTCTGAAGACAGCAGTGTGGTTTACAGTGGGTAAGTACCAGACAAGAGGGGGGCCTGGGCGGGATGTTGACACAGAACCAAAGAGGGGACAGAAAAAGTCAATAACAGGAAACGAAGGGAGTGGGGAGAAGGCACAAAGAGGAATGGACTTTAGAAGCTGTATAACCCGGAAGCAAAGCATGTATATATGTAGCCGGATTATTGTACTTCGGGGGAGGATATATTTCTGGAGATGCCTATTGCTCGATAGAAACTCTCTTCCCTTACTGCTGCCTGTATTGTCCATCAGTTATCTAATACAACAGAGATTCTGATTGCACCTGTACTGACTTTTGGATCTGGACTTTACAGGAAAATAGGTGATAATAATTAAGGTTGTGGTCTATTTTTGTGGGTCACAGGAGCCTCACAAAGTTTGTGCCGAACACCGGCATCACCCCCTTAAATTTTGGGTACTGTGGGTCTTTATGACCAAGATACAAATTTTAAAGAATTTGGATTTCCCCTCAAGAAAGAAGAGGGAGGTACGTTCCCGGTGCGTAGTAGAGACCAGATGAAAAGAAGTGAGTGACGGATCCCCTAGGAAGACGGCGGCTGTGAAGACGCCGTCGTGAGTTTAACTATTTTTAACCCAGCTTGGTACGTGTTGTTTAAGTTTTGTTTTGTTATCTGAATAAAGTGTAAGAAAAATTTGCTGAAGGATCATTGTTTGAGACTGTATGTGTCGTCTGACACGAAGCGTGTGTGTGTTCTTGCTCACAGTTCCACTCCCTCCGCGAGGAGATTGGCTGGGCTTGAACGAAGTGAATTCTTGTTTGACATTGTCCTGGACGTTTCGTGCACCGACCTTCCTCTGTAGATAAAGAGGTTGGATATTAAGATCCTTAAGACGGTTGCACGTAAGCATCATGTCTCTGTTTAGGATAAAGAAAGATGGCAATCCGACATAATGATAAAACCAAGGTTTCCCCAGTGACTTCCGTTGAACGAGGAGGGGGAATGGGGGTGGGGGGGGAGAGGGGGGGAGGGGGGGAAGGGAATGATGAGAGATAATCCCTTATTAGGTAGGAAAGGAAATATTGAAAGTTGGCCTTAACTGGGCAAAATGGAGCGCTGCTCCTGGAACTCCTCTCGCTTTGCCACCGGAGGGGTCCTTTGATGGTCGGTTTTAAGTAACAATTAGGGATTATGTTTTGTTTAATAAGACCAATGCCAGTCAATTAAAACATCTAAGATACATTTCCATGTGGATCGAAGCAGGTAGACCCAAACACACTCAGCATTGACGATCCTCCCCCCTATTGGATGAACGAGGAGACGTACAATGGCAGCGATAGGCTACTCCGACCCCTCCATAGATCTAGGACCCCAAGGAGACATAATTGAGGGGACAAATCTAAAGATAAAACTCAAAGATAAAAGACCAGCCGAAAAACACAAGGAAAGAGTTAGCTACTGGGATGAGATAAAAGCACCATCTCTTATTGCTACTCCCCCCATGTAATCCCACTATCTCCCCATCGGGAATTGGAATACATAATGCGAAATAATAACTCCCACCCACGTAGAAGATCCCGGTCCCCGCATCTCCCCGCCGGGAACAGCATACAGGATGGGTCCAGGTAGCAGGTAAATTACATTTGAC